>QRFJ01005081.1:43373-218171 GCA_006176705.1 Cocos nucifera | reverse complement strand
CAGGTAAATAGCAGCTCATGTTGGAATCTAGAGGTCAGGCACTTGCGTGGCTAGATCCAGAACCTTCCGCTGCATCAGGATCATCAATGGGTAATAGGATTACCAACATCAAGGTAGAATTAAATTTGATTTAATTTATTAAATTTTATTTTATTATTAAAATAATAACAATTAGATCTAAAATATTCAGATCTGATTAGGATCAAAGAAAAAAAAATTTTAAAATATATCTCTTGATCCGATCAGATCTGAACGAACCTGATCTGAGAAATCAGAATTTTTCTTCAACTGGTATCAGAGCCAAGGTTCTAAAGTATTTAGATCTGATTTTAAATTTATTTTAATTAGAAAATAAGTGATTTTAGATGTCACATGAGATGTGATCAGATCTAAAATCAGAAAAAATTAAAATTAAATGATTTGGATCTAAGATTAGAAAATATGCATGACTAGTTCTAAAATAGAATAGTTCTATAGAATAGTCTTGCATGTTTTTGATTTAATTTGATTAAATCATATTTTAGATCTATTTATTTACTATTTTTTGATATTATAATTATTATAATAACATCTGAATAATAGTAAATAAAAATTATTTAATTTTAAATATCATATGAGATATGATTGATGCATGTCTAGACTAGTTGTAGAATAGTTCTACATAATTGTCTAGATTAGAATTTATTTTGATTAGATCAATTTAAATCTAATTTTTTAGATTATTATGAGATAATTTAGATCTGAAAATATGCATGATTTGATACATGAGATGTATGCAAAATATGCCATGATTAGATCTAATTTGTATATGAGATATATGATATAGATCTAAAACTATTTTGTAGTATTGCATGTTCCTGATTAAGGCGTTCCTCTTGGCCGTCCGATCATAAGAATGAAGAAGGGTTTAAAGGCCCTCTCCTTCCATTCGATGGGGTGTTCTTATGATGTGTAGGGGTGCTGCGTGTTCGTCTTTAATCAGAAAATCCAAAAAAACTTACTTTCTGCAAAACCCTAGATCCTGAAACCCTAGGATTTATTGTGCATATTTTGTTTATGAACCCTACTTAATTAAGAATTAAGATTATGAAATATTAATTAGGTCTAAAATTGAGAATTTTAGATCTAAGACATATTCATAATACTGGGTTCGGGCTTGGGTAGCTCAATTAGGTCTAAGCGGTTGATCAAACCGAATCAAGAGTTGGTTAGATGGGATCAACAATGCTTAAATTGACCAGCCTAATAGGATTAAGTCTGGGTCAAGATCGAGTCACGATCAAGCAAGACCTAATTAGGCTCAGAGGTTAGAGTCTGGATTGTAGGCTAACCCAATTGGTTCTGACTCAACAATTTGGTGTCTAAGGTAAGTTTGGCACATACGACCGACTGGTTTTTAATTGGAAGCTACTCGACCTGAATGCGTTCTTGTACGAGTTAATGGCATATTCCTTCCACCGGTCTCACTTACCTGGCCATATCTGTTGACACAGTTCTGATCTGAGGTGGTCAATAATCCGAGCTAACCCATGCCACTAGGTTAGTCATAATTGTTATGACTATGACAAGTCTAGTTTAATGAGACCTGAATCAATTCTCCCTAAGAAAAGATTAAGTCTGAGGTCTTCCACCATTGTAGATGTGCGGGCCCTTCCCGGGGTTGATTGTTCTCGGCTGGATACAGTGGCTCAGTTGCACCGAAAGATGCAACCATGTCTATTAGGCATTGGATGCTATGGGCTGGAGGATGAGTTGGGCTCAATATTTGGATACGGTGAGAGACTCAATTAGGAAATCCAGTCTATGCAAATGGTGGGTCTGACTTAACTAAGGAGTGGATCAATATTTCGGATACGGTGAGATTCATGAATTAGAGACCAAGTTTGGGTGCACCATGATTAGAGAATCATTGAACAAGAGTTGTTCACTCATTGGCTAACCCATCACCAATAACTGTTAGGTGAGGTGATGAGTCAGTTGGTGAGACCGCACCACCCACTAGAAATCATTAATCATGGAGATTTTTGCATCTCTACAGAGGGAGTGTAGGGATCCGAGAAAATAGTGGGAGCTAATTTATTTAAAAATAAAATCCCTAAATAAATTGGTCAAGTCATAATTACAGTATCTAACTAGAATCTTTGACTCTCTACAGAAAAAATGTCTGCGTCCAACCCATTAGGCACGTATCCTGGACACACATAGACTGACCGGACCCAATTATAAAGATTGGCTCAGGAAACTACAAAATTATTTTGGGTTTCGAGAAGTTAACCCATGTTTTGGACCAGGACCCTCCCACCTTACCAGCCCGTCCATCCATTGAACAGAGAGCGTCTCTGAAAAAAATGGATAGACGAAGATAATAAGGCCAGATATTACATGTTGGGCTCGATGTCTGATGAGCTCCAGCGCCAACATGAAGATATCGGGACTGCTCGCCAAATGTTGGCTCACCTGCAGGAGATGTTTGGTGAACAGAGTCGCGCAGCCAAGTATCAAGTCACGAAATGACTTTTTAAGGCTAAGATGCGTGATGGGCAGTCAGTCCAAGATCACTGTCTGATGATGATCAAGGACATGGAAGAGCTTGAGAAGCTCGGTGTGAAGTTAGACTTGGATCTGCAGAACGATATTATTCTGCAATCCTTGACTGATGCATATGGGCAATTCATCATGAATTACCACATGCATAAACTTCAAAATTCCTTGGCCGAATTAATGAATATGCTGGTCACCGCTGAGCTTTCTATGAAAGGTTCTAAAGGCTCAGTTCTTGCTATGGAACGGACTTCTTCCAAAAGAAAGTCTTATGGAAAGAAAAAGAAGTCTGTGAAAAAGCAAAAGGTGGAAGGAGCAAAGAAGAAGAAGGCAGAGCCGAAGAAGAAAGGCCGATGTCAAAGAAAAGTGTTTCCATTGCAACAGCGACGGCCATTGGAAGCGGAACTGCCCTACTTACCTGGCCACCCTGAAGAACAAGAAGGAAGGTCCTTCTGGAGGTATGCTCGTTATTGAGTCTAACCTTACGGTTTCTTCTGCATCCAGTTGGGTGCTTGACTCTGGTTCTAGTGCTCATCTGTGCACTTCCATGCAGGGTCTTGAGGATAGCAGGAGGCTGAGGGATGGAGACATGATCCTACGCATCGGTAATGGAGCAAGAGAGTTGCTGCAGTAGCCGTGGGAACATACCCTCTTCGATTACCATCTGGTTTAGACTTAGTTTTGAAAAGACTGTTATTATGTGCCTGCAGCTAGCAGGAATTTGATTTCTGTTTCATGCTTAGCACTAAGAAGGCTATGTGATTACCTTCTTTAAGGACCATTGTAACATTCTTTATGAAAGAAATAAAATTGCAAATGGTTTCCTTATTAATGGTCTTTATCAGCTACATATTGATGTACCTATTCTAACTATCGAGCAAAACGTGAATGCCAAACGACCTAGGGATAGTCCAAATGATAGATATCTATGGCACCTGAGATTAGGTCATATAGCAGAAGATAGGATCAACAAATTGGAGAAAAATGGGCTATTGAGTCCATTGACTTTCGAGTCATATCCAACTTGTGAATCTTGTCTTCAAGGCAAAATGACTAAACTCCCTTTTGTAGGACATGGGGAAAGGGCCACAGATCTCCTTGCCCTAGTACATACTGATGTGTGCGGCCCATTTGATGTGCCGGCTAGAGGCAATTTTGTCTACTTCATTACCTTTACCGATGATCTGTCTAGGTATGGGTATGTGTATCTTATGAGACATAAGTCTGAAGCTTTTGAAAAGTTCAAAGAATTCAGACATGAAGTAGAAAAACAAACTGAAAAAAACCCATTAAGGTTCTTCGATCAGATCGAGGAGGTGAATACCTTAGCCGAGAATTCCTAGACTATCTCAAGAAAAATGGCATAGTCTCTCAATGGACTCCACCAGGAACACCTCAACTCAACGGGAATTTCAGAATGGAGAAATCGGACTCTATTGGATATGGTTCCGATCCATGATGAGCTTCACAGACCTCCCTGATTTTCTTTGGGGACATTCATTGTTAACTTCAATTTATCTACTGAATAGGGTTCCCTCTAAAACCGTTCCTACCACACCGTATGAGATATGGCACGGTAAGAAACCAAGTCTGAGTCATCTCAGAATTTGGGGTTGTCCGGCTCATGTCAAAAGACAACAAGCGGACAAGTTAGAGTTTAGGTCCTTCAGAGCTCGATTCATAGGATATCCTAAAGAGTCATTAGGATACTATTTCTACATTCCAGAAGACCACAATGTGATTGTGAGTCGACATGCCATCTTTCTTGAAAAATAGTTTATTCAAGATAGCGGCATTGGAAAGCAGATTAAGCTTGATGAGAAAGTCTCACAAGTACAACGAGCTAAGGACCAATTGGAACCAAATCAGGTTGAGCCAATAAGAACACTACCTCCTCCACCTCGTAGATCGAAAAGAGTTTTCCATCCCCCTGAAAGATACTTAGGTATTATTTCAGAGGAAGTAGAGAAAATGTTCCTCGTAGGTAATGGTGCTCATGGTGATGATCCCAAAACCTACAACGAGGCGATATCAGATATCGACTCCGAGAAATGGCTAGAGGCAATGCAGTCAGAAATTGACTCGATGCACTCAAACCAAGTCTGGACCTTGGTAGATCCACCAGAAGGTATAGTACCTATTGGGTGTAAATGGATCTTCAAGAGAAAGATTGGTGCAGATGGGAATGTGGAGACATTCAAGGCTAGACTAGTGGCAAAAGGTTATAGTCAATGCGAAGGCATTGACTATCAGGATACCTTTTTCCCCAGTGGCTATGCTAAAATCCATCCGCACATTGCTTGCCATTGCAGCCTATTTCGATTATGAAATATGGCAAATGGATGTGAAAATGGCATTCTTAAATGGATATCTTGAGGAAGATATCTATATGGAACAGCCGCTAGGTTTCACATCCAGTGATACTGATCACAAGGTTTGCAAGCTGCAAAGGTCCATATATGGACTTAAGCAAGCATCTCGGAGCTGGAACACTCGTTTCAATGATGTGATCAAAATATTTGGTTTCATCAAAAATGAAGAGGAACCGTGTGTCTTCAAAAAGGTCAGTGGGAGCGCTGTTGTCTTCCTCGTATTGTACGTGGATGACATCCTCCTTATTGGGAATGATATTCCCATATTGACGACAGTCAAAATATGGTTGTCCAAGGAATTCTCCATGAAAGACCTAGGTGAAGCATCCTTTATTCTAGGAATTAAGGTCTATAGGGATAGACCGAATAGGATGCTAGGACTTTCACAGAAGATGTACATAGAGGAAGTACTAAAGAGGTTTAGTATGGAAAACTCTAAGAGGGGATTAATACCCTTCAGACATGGTATTCATCTTTCCAAGAAGATGTGCCCTAGCACACCTGAGGAAATAGAATGCATGAGCAAGATCCCTTATGCTTCTGCAATAGGGAGCCTCATGTATGCCATGCTATGTACACGACCTGATATAGCCCATGCTGTGAGTGTCACAAGCAGATATCAGTCAAATCCAGGTGAAGAACACTGGACTTCTGTGAAATGTATCCTTAAGTACTTGAGAAGAACTAAGGATATGATGTTGGTCTTTGGTAATGGAGAACTCCAAGTCCAGGGATACACAGACTCGGATTTCATGTCCGATATAGATGATCGAAAGTCGACATCTGGGAGTCTGTTTGTGTGCAATGGTGGTGCTGTCAGCTGGAAGAGTTCCAAGCAAATCGTGATAGCAGATTCCACCATGGAAGCAGAATATATCGCTGCATCAGAGGCTGCGAAGGAAGCATTCTGGTACAAGAAGTTTGCTGCAGAAATTGGAGTAATGCCATCAGATGCCATTCCTCTATACTGCGACAACAATGGCGCCATAGCCCTTGCTAAGGAGCCGAGGTCTCACCAGAAGTCCAAGCACATTGAGCGGCGATACCACCTCATCCGCGATTACCTTGAGAAGGGTTACGTCGAGGTCAAGAGAGTCAACTCCGTAGATAATGTGGCAGACCCACTTACAAAGCCGTTGGGCAACAGAAAATCGAAGCCCACCTTGAGAAGATGGGACTTAGACTTGTAGCCAATTGGCTTTAGGACAAGTGGGAGATTGTTAGATATATGTGCCCTAGAAGCCAGAATTGGCTGACACTTGTAATACACTTCTAGGGGCAAAATTATAATTTTGACTAAAATCAATAAAATGGGTTATTTTCTATCACATATGTGTATTTAGTGTCTGTGATACATCCTTTGAGTTAATGGTAATGATAATTCATATTTTCAAGAGTTGAAAATTTAAGACATGAATAATCATTATTAACTCATAAAATGCTCCCGACCATAGGATCATCACGAGGATGGTGATTGATCCGGAAGGTTGGTGTACAATCGCTTCTCTTTAGTAGATGAGTCTTGAGTCTACGGTGTGGAGACACCGGAGCGAGAGTACAGGTACTCGTTAGAGAACGAGGGCACTGAGCGTGACCACCTCGAGTAGTCATTAGGAAGTCTACCTTCTCGTCAATGACTGACTCGATGCTGCAGTAGTGTGTCTGGTTCTTTGACCTGAGATGCATCGGCAGTTCACCTTGAGGGTGTTATAGTTTGACTACACCATTACTCGGTCTCCTAGCCATATGGAACCCTGAGGTGTATGTTGGCTATAGCATGTTCATTGTAGGAACTGGATTGCATCAAGATGGAATCTATCTACCTCGGTGGTAGAGGAGCAGCCCTATGATGATCATGAGAATCAAGTCCAGAAGCCCATGGCCATGGCAGAGTGAAATAATAGAAAGAGTTTCTATTTAGATTTTCACATTGGACTCGAATCGAATGATTACATCATATGACAGAGACTAGGGTTTGACGAGTTCACCTTAACCCTAATCTGATCGGGGCTCAAGATAGAAGAACTTAATCACACAGGTAGCTGCACCAAGAGGTTCGCATTCAGCTCTGATGGGTTGCCACCATATACTGCTAGGTGTCACTGGTGGATTTTGGGAGCAATTAGAATGATTTAGATGATCGATCATTCTAGCTGTTCGAATCAGAAGAGTTCTGATCCATCGAAAGGAGTTTCGATGATGTCGATGATAGAGATCATGACATATCCCATTACCATACAGAACTGAACCTAACTGGGTCACACAAACAAGGGTTTGAATCTGGTGATCATCAATTGAACTGATCTAGTTCAATTGATCTGAATGAGATTCAATTAGGTTCAAGAAAATCGTGCTAGCACTCGATTGAACCTAACGTTCTTCTTTTACTATCATAAATAAGTTGTCCTGACTGAGCCAAAGGAAGTTTGTGCTCAATCAGAGGCCTTCATATGGTCTGACTGGAGGTTGTCCAAGTCAGAAAAGGTTGTCTTATTTTGTAAGACATTACCTGCCATTTTTGGTCACCTGCCATTTCTTGTTCTTTGACTTTGGTCAAAAGTCTGACCTTTGACTGGTCAAATGTTGACCATTGACACTTTGACTTTTGACCACATGTCATGCACCTATTGGAGAGCTGGTGGGGGCCTTGTCCCCCTGCCAGAACCTGGCAAGGAGGAGGGGCGCACGCCACCCTTGGCGTGTGCCCAAGTAGGAGGCGCCTAGGAGTCCCTTGTTGGACAAGGACTCCATCTCCTTTTTGGATTCCAATTAGAGTTCTCCTAAGAATCCAACTTTGACTGGTCTTAGGCACCCTCTAAGGAGGAATCCAGGGGACTCTATTCCCACCAATCAGATTTAGATCTGATTTCACAAAGGGTTGTGATTGGTTGGGAAGGAAGAGGAGTTGGATCACGCATAGTCTATAAATAAGACCCTGCGCCCAACTCAAAGAGCAATTCAATTCCCATGCCCCAAGGCTGCCTCTCCCCTCCTCCTCCATGCCAAAGCCACCTTCTCCCTCTCCTCTCCACGTCCAAAAGGTTTTGGATTCTTGGTTGGTGCGATTCAGATCAGAGAAAAGGCGATCAAAAGCTAAGAAGGCTGCGCTGCTGCAAAGGACGACTGCTGATCTTCAAAAGGTTTTTGAAGATCCTCCAGATCAGATCCAGATCTAATTTTTGGAGGTGTGATAGAGAAGAAGAGGATCTCCAGATCCAACCCGAGTGGATACCGGTAGAGGCCAGGCACTTGCGTGGCTAGATCCAGAACCTTCCGCTGCTTAATCAGGATCATCAACAGGGTAATAGGATTACCCAAATCAAGGTAAATTAAATTTGATTTAATTTATCTTAATTTTATTTTATTATTAAAATAATAAGAATCAGATCTGAAACATCTCAAGATCTGATTAGGATCAAAGAAAAAAATTTTTGAAATATATCTCTTGATCTGATCAGATCTGAACGAACCTGGTCCGGGAAATCAGGATTTCCCTTCAGTTTTTAGTAGGTAAATTGTCGGCTAATTTTTTTTAATGAAATATTTTTATATTCTCACTAATTTTTTATTATTTTGAAAAAAAAAAAAAAAAAAAGTTTTTTGGTGAGATCAATCCTAACCCTAGTCCTCTTTTCTTTTTATTTATTTATTTATTTATTTTATTTTTAATTTTTAATTTAATTTAAAAAATATCAATTTAAATCTAATTAAAAGTCTCATGATAAGATTAGAAATTCTAACTATTTAGAGCATGCGTCATATTAATTTTTTTTTTTTTGGTGATTACTGGAGGTAAGGTAAGCCTTTCAGAATTCAATTAGTTGCATGCATCTAGTTTAAATTGCATAGAACCCTTTGATTGAAAATTTTTTATGCATATTCATATTAAACCAAATTAAGGACACAACCCAATTAAATAAGATAAGGTGGGGATTTGATCATCCCTTCTTGGCCCACAAATAACCAACCAGCATCCTGCATTGACCTAAGCCTTTAATTTTAAAATCAATTAGACATCAACCCTAGGAACTCGAGCTCAATAGGATAAGGAATCCCTAAGAGTTGAACCAGGGTTAGGATTAAGTCAATTTGACTGGTGTCTAGGAAAGTGGTTCAGGGATGACTGGGCCCGAAGGAAGGTGGTTTCTAATTGGTTCCGTTAGCTTACCTGGCCAAGCATAATTGGTGTCTAAGGCAAGCAACGGGGGGACTCCCACCGACCTTACACTTACCTGGCTAGTTGATTGGCTAATTCTACACTTAGGGCTTGAAGGTGACCTTGGAAGTTAGGAGCTATCTAGATCTAGGACAATCTTTAGTCAGGATTGATTGATCAACTTGATTACTAACCAACATCAAACCTAATTAAACCTAATTCTTTTCTCTCTTCTTAGTTCTAGGACTCCTTAGGACCTCTTCTTTAGAACTCTTCTTTCTTTTTTCTTCTTTCTCCTATAAAAATAAAATAAAATAAAATAAAAATTAAATTTAACTAACTAAGAAAATATTAAAAATAATAATTAAATTAAATTAACAAATAAAATAATTAATTTTTAATATAATAAAATAATAAAAAATTCAAAAAAAAATTTAAATTTTTTTTTGAATGATGCGTTACGGTTACACTAGTGCATGCATGGTAGAAAATCATTTTACCTGATCTAGTTGAACCCAACCATAAAATTAAAATGTTGAATTGTATTAAATCTAATAATCAAATGGCCGAAAATTTTAGAGAACCACCTAAGTAGATGAAGAAATATTTTATTTCTTCCACCTATAATCCATCGACTTGTATCCAATTACCTGAAATTCATGCTACTCACTATGAGATCAAGCCGACTATAATCCAGATGCTTCCATCTTTTTATGGAAACACCAATGAAGATCTTTATAAATATCTAGATGAATTCTTAGAAATCTACTCTACGGTGAGAATTCAAAATTTAACTAATGATGCCCTTAGACTAATTTTATTTTTTTATCATTAAAAGACAAAGCCAAGTACTGGCTTGGGACAATAGGGAGATCAATTAAAACTTGGGCTGACTTACAAAATAAATTTCTTAAAAAAATTTATCCCATAGGCCGAACTAATACTATGAGGTGCGCTATCACTGAATTTGCTCAGCTTCCAGGGGAACAGATTCACGAGTCATGGGAGAGACTTAAGAAACTTCTTAGAAAATGCCCACACCATAGTTTGTCTAAGTGGCAAATAGTTCAAGCTTTCTATAAGGGTTTAGGAGACCAATACAGATAAATAGTAGATGCATCCTGTGGAGGTGCTTTCATGAACAAGAGTGAGGAGGAAGTCTATACTTTATTTGAAATCCTAAGTGAAAACTCAATTAACTATGCTTCGTTGTCTTTCCACCAAACCTGGGCAAGGATCCATGAATTTCAACATCTAGAATCTAGTCATAAGACTGATTTAAATTTGATAAATAAAGTGGACTTTCTTGCTTAGAAATTAGATCAAGTCCTAATCCTAGGTCAACAATCTCCTGCACAATTCACATCATCTTCTAATTATCAGGAGATTTATTCAATCTATGCTAGCCCAACCCATCATATGAGTAAATATCCTATGACTGCACAGTTTTCATCTTTTATCCAAGAATAAGTTCAAGCTGCTAAAGGCTACTCCAAGCCGGTTAATGATCCATTTTCAAATTCATATAATCTAGATTGGAGCAACCACCATAATTTTTCTTGGACATCTCAACAGACTCAGGCTCAGACCCAAATTTTACCGATACAAAATTATCAAAATAGATCCCAATACCAAAATTATGCCTATAACAGAGGTCAGCCTAGTAAGCCTTTCCAGCCACCATATCATAATCAGCCCTCATACCCACCTCCTCAACAGACCAATCTAGCTGATGATAGATTTAACCAACTTCAATAATTGAATTCTAACTCAACAACAATCTAATCGCCAGACTAGAAGCTCAAATAGGATAATTAGTTGAGTCTAACATGAGGAGAGAACTAGATCAACTACCGAACCTACCAATTTCAAACAACCCACCTAATGTCCACCAACCACCTGGACCAAGTTATCAATTTAATGTCTCACTTAAGAATCCCCAATTTGAGAATACCAAAGTAATTCCTAAACTTAAAAGCTATAGGATTCTTATGGACCCATACCAAGATCAGGTGAGAGAGGCTAGTACTGATGCTAGCCAAAATAAAAATTTAGAGAAATTGGTTAGTACTGAGACTAACCACATAGAAGAATCCCGAGCTAGGAATTAGTACTGAATGCTACTTCTAGTTTAAATGAGATATATAAAAGGAAAAAAAGAATAGATGATTTATCCGAGACTTATAAACCCAAAAGTCCATTTCCTTCAATCCCTAGAAGCCGGTTCTTCTTATAAAAATCAAGAGGCATGTAATGAAATATCAATGGAGTTATTTAAGCAAGATCACATTAATTTACCTTCAAAATTAAAACAGCCTTTAGTCACCATTCCAGCACCCATTGAATCAAACTTAACTCCTAATACAAAAACTCCATTCATGAGTATTTTAGAAGAACAAATAGGAGAAATTCTTAATAAACATGGGTCTGAGAATGGAATCATAAATTATATCCCTAAAATTAATAATGAATATATCAATAATGGGATTATAAATCAACTTTCTGAGATTGGCAATCCAAAACCATTGGAATTTGTCAATCCAATATTTGACACAGGATAGTAAGCTGCATTGTGTCTGGCTGAAGATGGTAAACTTAGCGCTTGTTGGGAGGCAACCCAATATTTAGTTTTTATCTAATTTATCTTTTTAGTTTATTTTTTTTTAGGATAATTTGAATAAGTTGGAGGGAGAGCCCAAATTTTCAAAGGCATGTGCTGGACCAAAAATATAGTCAGGTGTATTCTTTCATGTTCTTTATTACATCCTTTATTTTTTTCTTCTCCATTGAGGACAATGTCGATTAAGTTGGGGGAGAAAAATAAAAATTTTAAAATATTTAAGTCCTCAAAAAAGTTAGTATTTAGTATTTAGACACCTGATTATGCTTAAGAATCGAATTAAACTAAGCATTTTTAAAAGAAAATTGATACATAGATCAGAGAATCTATGAGATATTGAGGAATCAAGTATTAAGAAAATTCAATAAAGAGTTAAGTCTAGAACATAAAAAGTTTTTTCTTGAAGCATTTCTAATTATTTCTACTAGCATCAAAGAAAAGTCTACTTTTTATAGGCTTGTGTAGGGTAACTATACGTTTCTTCATATAACAAATTTATTTTAATAAAATAGTTTTCAAGTACTTCTCACTGAGTAACCAGGCCTCTTTGCCTAAGCAGACATTAAGTTTCGCATCAAAAGGTGGGAAGGGCAAAGAAGCTCGTTGTAAAGCTAGTCTTAACTTGTAGCCTATTTGATTCGAGCTAGTAAGCCTGAGGGGTATTCTATACCTAGTTCCTTAAAGCCAACTAGTTTAGGAGTCATTGGCCCAAGACTCGCTACATGGATCAAATAGAAAGCTTAAGGAATTAAGATACTCAATAGTGGTACAACGTTAAAAAAAAAATATTGGTTTTCCACTGAGTAACCGAGTCTCGTTGTCTAAGTAAGCAATGATATTCACATCAAAAAATGGATAATGTAAAAATAAAAATTAATAAATGAAGGATGGAAGTAGCAATACACTTGTCTATATGAAAGTTTAGATAAATCAAAGATAAAGATGGGATAATTTAGAAAAAAATCAAAAAAATTTAATGCTCTTTACTTAATTTTTCTATTGATAAGTATTAATATCCCAATGATATATCTCACTTAAGCTCTACTAAATATCAATGGCCATTTTAAAAACTGCTTAGATAAAATTTAAAATTCTAAAGTTAAAAAGTATTTAAAACTAAATTCTTTCTTTACTCGAGGATGAGCAAAATTTAAGTTGGGGGGTGTGATAAGCATCATAAATTCATCAATAAAAGTATTAATTTATTAATTAATTTATATTAATTTTTAAAAATTATTAATCAATTTATATATAATTTTTAAGAAATTCATATTTTTATTAATTAAAAAATTAATTAAAAAATAATAAAAATTAAAAAATAAAATTTTATAATCAATAGAAAAAGCTTATTTTTTTTATCATAATGAAATAAGTTTGGAGCAAAATGGAGCTAAAACAGAAAAGATATGAATTTCTAAAGAAATAAAATAAAATGAAAAATAATATATGGCTCAAACGGCTCAAGCCGCCACGCCACAGCAGCCGGCACGTCCAAACGCATCGAGCTAAGTCGACCAAGCCAGTGCACTAAGCCATCCATGCTAGCCGACTCAAGCTAAGAAGCCATCAGTCGATCTACAGCACAGTATGGACCACCAGCTCAGCAGACACCGACGAATAAGAGCCTGCCACGTGGTGGACCTAGACCCCTAAACGATTTACAGAAAATTCATCATGGCTCACAGGGCATTTTGGTCTTTTCATCTATTAATAGAAGGTGCTGATTGATTGCGGTGCACGATGTAGCCAGTCCACACGGTCCATGGAAACAGTAATCGCGCGATCATGCGGTGGTGGTTGTTTACGGTCAGGATCGAACGATCAGCATTTTTTTTGATTGCTGATTTCACCCGGATCGCTATCGGATGACAGCGCTTGATTATATCTTCGATCCGATGGTCCAGAAGGCTCCCGATGGCGATCAAACTCTTAGGCGCATGATCAACGGCGTAAATTCCTCCATCAAGCATGATCCAATGGTCAGAAATTAATCCGACTTGATCTGGGCCATTACACGTCTATTTTTGGTATTTTTGGAAGCATCAGATCACCATCCAATGGCTAGAATTAAAAGAACTCAATAGGAGCTATTTTAATCTGAATTTCACTCGGATTTCTTCCTATTTTCACGATTAAAACAACCCTTAGTCCCACATTGCCTCTAAAAAAAATATATCTAGCCTCCCTAGCTCTATAAAAAGGACCCAGACCTTCAGAAATCAACATCTCCAGTCAAGGTGAAGCTTTGATACAGGATAAAGCCAGGCTATGGGTTAATGGCTGCTTCAAAGCAATTGGTGCCGAGAAGAAGAGCGGAGCTTCTACACCATCTTTCCACCAATGCCGATCTAAGATTAGATATCAGCCTATTTTATTTTTTTCTATGTATTTAAATTATGAACTTTTTAATTAATGTAATATTTATTTTTATGCTCTTTAATTTTATGCTCTTAATTTTTGTTGTAATTTAATTTCTATATTTTAATTATTTTTTTTTTTTGCAAGTAGATGCTAAGATCTAACTAGTAAATCTTAGTACCAAGTTTAAATTCCTGCACCTTTTAATTTTCATCTTTTATTTTTCGACTTCACTTTTGATCCCAAAATCTTTTTCTTTTCTTTTTGTTTTCAAAAATCAAAGATTTCAAATCTAAAAATACTATCTTTTCTGTGGATTCAACCTGACTCACTGCTATCTATGCATTTTTTATTATTTTAAGAAGTCAGATTGAACTGATAAACATGGTGTCTTAACGACAACATCGCGTTCCTATCAGGCGTCAACCAGATTTTATGCCAACAGGATTGATGTTAGAAGGAGGGCCCTCTATTTTTGAGGTACCCTTATTCTTAAAAGAGTGCTCAATTGATCCTGTGGATCTTCTTCTTCAAGTTTGATCTCCATCCTCTCCCTTAATTTCGAGAAATGCCTCTAAAGAGGATGACTATTTGGAGATCTACCATTTTTGTCATCAGATCTAAGCCAGATCTATCCATTCCTGCTCCATCGTCAGTGCTCCAACCCCCACCTCCACCAACGACCAAGGTAGATTCGGAGCAGTTTAACCTACTGATGCGATGGGTTCAGAGATTCACCAAAATGGTGCAGGCCATGTGACAGCCTTCGATTGTGGTTCCACTAGAAAATCCACCATCGGAATGTCAGGAATCAATCCTAAGGAGGAGCGCTTGGGCTAGCATACCCATCGCTCTTGGAAAGGAAAAATAGAGAGTAGAGAATCCTCGTTTGGATCATGATTCTTCTTCGGAAGAGATCTTTTCTATCTACAGTTGGAAGCCTTCCAAGATCTGCGATCGAGATGGCATCCTCGATTAGAAACTATGGAAGATGGACCGATGGATTGAGAGACTCTACCACGTCTCCCTAGCTCGCCATGACAACATCTGCACCGATCCCCCTTTCTCTTTTCAAATTATGCAAGAGCCCATTCCGCCAAACTTCAAGCTCCTTCAATTTGAAAGCTACATTGGAACCTCTGATCCGATCGATCATCTGGAGGCCTTTTCGATTATGATGCTACTCCATGGCCCACTAGACGCCATCTTATGTCGAGCTTTTTCATCTATCTAGAAGGGAGCAGCAAGAAATTGGTACTCGGTGTTAAGGCCAGGTATGATCTTCTCCTTTGACTAGATGAGCCATCAGTTTGCGACTCACTTCATCAGCAGCTGATGTCCGCACCGAGGTTTGGATTTCCTGATGAACATCAGATAGAAGAAGGAATCTATCCAGACCTATGTTATCCGATTTAATACTACCATATTGGAGGTTCGAAACTTGGACCAGTCTGTTGCAATGGCCGCACTCAAGGACGGCCTTCAAAAGAATGATTTGTTGTTCTCCCTAGAGAAGAAGTACCCCAAAAATTTTGCCGATCTGCTAGCTTGGGCTGAGGGATATGCCCGAGCGGAAGAAGCCTTCAAGTTGAAGGATGAGGAAGCTGTAGGAGAGAGGCATAGACTCGCCACTAATTAAGGACCGAATGAAGTTCGGCCATGCTCACGGACCCCTTCCAAGCACGAGCAAGTTCGAACTCTCCCTCGAGCTCATCATCAAAGAAGCTCCGATAAAGGGATGCGAAGAAGTTCTCCCTCCGAAAGGTTCCACAACTATGCCCTCCTTAATGCTCCTAAAGCTTAAGTTCTGATGAAAATTAAGAATCAATTATCAGGATCAGAAAAATTACGATCTTCCCCAAACAAGCACAATCAAAGCAAGTATTGCCTCTACCATTGTGACCATGGTCATGATACTGAAGAATGCATTCAGCTCCAAGACAAAATCGAGGAGCTCATCAAGAGAGGCCGGCTTGGTCGATTCCTTAGATGCCGATTTGAAGCAAGAGAAGGTCGACCAAGAACGCTGCTGCAATCAGAACCACCAATGAGGGAGGAACAACAAGAAGATCGGCCGCCTTTTGGCATCATCAACACTATCTTTGGGGGACTTAGTGCTTTGGCAAACCGCCATCTCTCAGTCTCAAAGCCAGGAAAAGCTTGTCCCAAATTGGGAAGGCCCATATAGAATAGAGGAGGTCGTCCTGGCCAAAACTTATCGTCTGAAGGAGCTCGGAGGAACAACGCTCCCACAATCTCTAAATTCAGGAAATCTGAGAACATACTGCAAGTAATTTTTCTTCAATAAAACTTCTTCATTTCAATATAATTATTTCTTGGTGCAAAAACTATGTGATGATAGAAAAGAAGCAATCAAAAGTAGCCATGTTAGGAACAGTAGGAGAACCTCGTCCTAACATGAGCAAGTCGAAGGCCTCATTCATTTTAGATGAGATGGAGGGAGAGGCCCTGACAATGACCCTTATATGCCCCCACAGCTCGTTAGGAATAGGAGGAAAACCTCATCCTAACGCGAGCAAAGTCGAAGGCCTCATTCAGTTTAGACGAGATGGGGGGAGAGGCCCTGACAACGACCTTTATGTACCCCCATAGCCCATTAGGAATAGGAGGAGAACCTCATCCTAATGTGAGCAAAGTCGAAGGCCTCGTTTATTTTAGACGAGATGGGGGAGAGGCCCTAACAACGGCCCTTATGTGCCCCCACAGTCCATTAGGAATAGGAGGAGAACCTTGTCCTAACACGAGCAAAGTCGAAGGCCTCGTTCATTTTAGATGAGATGGGGGGAGAGGTCCTAACAATGGCCCTTATGTGCCCCCACAGTCCGTTAGGAATAGGAGGAGAACCTCGTCCTAACATAAGCAAAGTTGAAGGTCTCGTTCATTTTAGACGGGATGAGGGAGAGGCCCTAATAATGGCTCTTATATGCCCCTACAGTCCGTTAGGAATAGGAGAAAAATCTCGTCCTAATGCGAGCAAAGTCGAAGGCCTCATTCATTTTAGATGAGATGAGGGGAGAGGCCCTGACAACAGCCTTTATGTGCCCCTACAGTCCATTAGGAATAGGAGGAGAACCTCGTCCTAACGTGAGCAAAGTCGAAGACCTCGTTCATTTTAGACGAGGTGAGAAGAGGGGTCCTTCAACCTCGGTTGGAGATAAGATCTCCCTCGAGCTTCAACGTCAATGTCAATAGAAGATAAGATCTCCTTCAACTTCGACTGGAGATAAGATCTCCTCTGAGCTTCAACGTCTATGTCAATAGGAGATAAGATCTCCTTCAACCTCAGCTGGAGATAAGATCTCCCTCGAGCTTCTACATCTACGTCAACAGGAGATAAGACCTCCTTTAACCTCGATTGGAGATAAGATCTCTTTTGAGCTTCTAACGTCGACAGGAGATAAGATCTCCTTCAACCTCAGCTAGAGATAAGATCTCCCCCAAGCTTCAATGTCTACGTCAACAGGAGATAAGATCTCCTTCAACCTCGGTAGGAGATAAGATCTCCCCCAAGCTTCTACATTAATAGAACATAAGATCTCTTTCAACCTCGGCTGGAGATAAGATTTCTTCCGAGCTTCTACGTCAACATCAATAAGAGATAAAATCTCCTTTAGCCTCGACTAGAGATAAAATTTTTTCTGAGCTTCAATGTCAACGTCAATAAGAGATAAGATATCCTTCAACCTCGGCTGGAGATAACATCTCCCCCGAGCTTCAATCTCAACATCAACCTCGGCTTGAGATAATATCTCTCCCGAGCTTCAACCTCAATGTCAACCTCAACTGGAGACAAGATCTCCCCTAAGCTTCAACTACAACATCAATAGGAGGTAAGATCTCCTTCAACCTCGGCTGGAAATAAGATCTCCTCCGAGCTTCAACGTTAATAGAAGATAAGATCTCCTTCAACCTTGGCTGGAGATAAGATCTCCTCCGAGCTTCAACATCTAAATCAATAGGAGATAAGATCTCCTTCAACCTTGATTGGAGATAAGATCTTCCCCGAGCTTCAACGTCAACGTCAACAGGAGATAAGATCTCCTTCAACCTCGACTGGAAATAAGATCTCCCCCGAGCTTCAACGTCTACATCAATAGGAGATAAGATCTCCTTCAACCTCGACTGAAGATAAGATCTCCCCCGAGCTTCAACGTCAATGTGAATAGGAGATAAGATCTCCTTCAACCTCGGCTAGAGATAAGATCTCTCCCGAGCTTCTACGTCAACGTCAATAGGAGATAAGATCTCCTTCAATCTCGATTGGAGATAAGATCTCTCCTGAGCTTCAATCTCAATGTCAACCTTGGCTGGAGACAAGATCTTTCCTGAGCTTCAACCTCAACGTCAACCTCAGCTGGAGACAAGATCTCCCCCAAGCTTCAACTGCAATGTCAATAGGAGGTAAGATGTCCTTCAACCTTAGCTGGAGATAAGATCTCCCCCGAGCTTCAATATCAATAGGAGATAAGATCTCCTTCAACCTCGACTGAAGATAAGATCTCCCCCGAGCTTCTACGTCAACAGGAGATAAGATCTTCTTCAACCTCAGCTGGAGACAAGATCTTCCTCGAGCTTCTATGTCAACAGGAGATAAGATCTCCTTCAACCTCGGTTGGAGATAAGATCTTCCTCGAGCTTCAACGTCAATGTCAACGGAAGGTAAGATCTCCTTCAACCTTGGCTGAAGATAAGATCTCTCTGAGCTTCTACATCAATAGGAGATAAGATCTTCTTCAACCTCGGCTAGAGATAAGATCTTCTCTGAGCTTCAACTTCAATGTTAACCTCGACTAGAGACAAGATCTTTCCTGAGCTTCAACTTCAACGTTAACCTCGGTTGGAGACAAGATCTCCCTCGAGCTTCAATTTCAACGTCAACCTCAACTGGAGATAAGATCTCCTCCAAAATTCAACTTCAACGTCAACCCTTCAATAGAAAGATAAGATCTCCCCCGAGCTTCAACCTTAACTAATGCAGAGCCCGAAAGAGGACTTCGACAGTCGCCTTTTTTATACTCCCTTCCTTCGAATTTCGAACTCAAAAGTAGGGGGGACTATTGTTGGAGATAAACCCCACTCTCATTGAAGTCCAACCTGATGCTTAGCCTAATGCAACTGATAATCATGGAAGATCTTCGATCGAAAATTTTCCTCCAGCGGTCGGACCCTAACTGAACTCTTTCAGTGGCCAAATCTTAGCCAAACTCCTTCAGCCGAACGAACTCCTCAGCGGTCGAGCCACAGCTGAACTCTTTCAATGGCCAAACCTTAGCCGAACTTCTTTAGCCAATCAAACTTCTTAGTGGCCGAGCTCCAGCCGAACTCCTCTAGGAGCCGAACTCTTTTTGGACTCCTATAGAAGCCAAACTCTTTCTGGATCTCTCCTTCAGTTGGGTGCCTCCAGGAGCCAAACTCTTCCTAGACTTCTTGCTCAGTCGGATGTCTACAAGAGCCGAACTCCTTTCAAACTTCTCCTTCGATCAGGCTTCTTCAGGAGCCAAACTCCTCCCAGACTTCTCCTTCGATCGAGCTTCTCTAGGAGCCAAACTCCTAGACTTCTCCTTCGATCGAGCTTCTTCAGGAGCCAAACTTCTTCCAGACCTCTCCTTCAGTCAGATTTCTATAGAAGCCAGACTCCTACCAGACCTCTCCTTCGATCGAATTTCTATAGAAGTCAAACTCCTACCGTACCTCTCCTTCAGTGAAATTACTTCGGGAGCCAAACTCCTTCCGAACCTCTCCTTCAGTCGAATTCCTCCAAGAGCCAAACTTCTTTTCGAATCTCTCCTTCAATCGGATGCCTATGGGAGCTGAACTCCTTTCGAACTCCTATAGAAACCAAACTCCTTTTGGATCTCTCCTTCAGTCGGATGCCTCTAGGAGCCGAACTCTTTCTAAACTTCTCCCTCAGTCAAATGTCTATAGGAGTCAAACTCCTTTCGAACTTCTCCTTCGATCGGACTTCTCCAGGAGCTGAACTCCTCCCAGACTTCTCTTTCAATCATGCTTCTTCAGGATCCGAACTTCTCCCAGACTTCTCTTTCGGTTGGGCTTCTCCAGGAGCCGGACTCCTCCCAGACTTGTCCTTCGATCGAATTTCTACAGAAGCCGAACTCATACCGAACCTCTAATTCGATCAAATTTTTATAGGAGCCAAACTCCCACCGGATCTCTCCTTCAGTCAGATTTCTTCAGGAGCCAAACTCCTTTCGAACCACTCCTTCAATCAAATTTCTTCAGGAGCCAAACTCCTACCGGATCTCTCCTTCAATCGGATTCCTTCGGAAGTCGAACTCCTTTCCAAATCTCTCCTTTAGTCGGATTCTTTTGGAAGTCGAACTCCTTCCGAACTTCTCCTTCAGTCGGATACCTCCAAAAGCCAAACTCCTTTCAAACCTCTCCTTCAGTTAGATTCTTTCGAAAGTCAAACTCCTTTCGGACTTCTCCTTCTATCGAATTTCTCCGAGAGTCGAACTCCTTTCAGACTTCTTCTTCTATCGGATTTCTTCGAGAGTCGAACTCCTTTTGAACTTCTCCTTCAATCGGATTCCTTTGAGAGCTGAACTTCTTTCGAACCTCTTCTTCAGTCGGATGCCTATAGGAGTCGAACTCCTTCCGAACTTCTCCTTCAGTCAAACTTCATCTGGATTCCTCCAATGGATTACTTCCAAAATTCAAGTAATATTTCTCTCAGATGATCCCCTCCAGATGTATTTTCTTCAAGAGTTCAAACTTCTTTGGAATTGATATATGTCAGTTCTTCACCAACTAATGCCTGCTTCCTCTAAACTATGGCTATTAAATCTTGACGAATGGTTGCTATCAGTCTGATGACACCTTTCTCTCCGTACCGAACTCCATGCGGTCCCGAGCGGCCCACTATCGGATGGTATGGCCGTCACTATCAATCAAGCTCCGTCTATAAAAAGAAACCCTTCAGATATATTTTCTTTAAGCTCTCTTCTTCTTTCCAAAATTCTATCAAACTCTTTCCTGAGTACTCTATTTTTGTTAGCTAGAAGAGCTGACTTGATCATCGGAGGATCCTGTTGGAGCCACCACCACCAACTTCGGATGGAACTTTATTTTGTAGGTCACCGACGACGACCTCTTCTTCCTTTGCTTCAGCTCGATCCGGCGTCAATCAGATTCCACACCAATAAATATGATCTTTCAGGACTGCTAGATCATGCGAAGATCACTAAAAAGGTTGATCTGATTTTTTCTTCTTCTTCGAACCTCTAGAACTCTATGAAGTCGAAGATGAATTAGAGGAGGATATAGAAAAGTGGAAGAAGAAAAGAGAAAACACTTCTCTCTAATACCTAGTTTTGAGCCTTTGTTGGTCATTCACAACCGCATAAGGTGTTTGGTCTCTATGAATCATTCATTCAAAGTCCTACATTGATATGTCTTCCAGGACTGCTAGATCATGCGAAGATCGCTGGAAAGGTTGATCTGATTTTTCCTTCTTCTTTGAACCTCTTAGACACTATGAAGTCGAAGATGAATTAGAGGAGGATATAGAATAGTGGAAGAAGAAAAGTGAAACACTTCTCTCTGATTTTTTCCTCTCACTCAAAAATCCTAGGGTCGAGGGTTTGATCTCTCACCCAATAGGAGGAAGAATTCCTCTTAAACTTTCACACCAATAGATGGTAGCCCATCCCAGATTCTCATGCCCCCGTAGAATGTTTGGCCACTCCTCTTTTAGATCTCTCATGGTGAAAAATCACTAGGAGGTTGTGCACAAAATTCTAGGGATTTCATAGATGCTAAACAATATTTTAGAAGAGATAGGATAAGGCTAGGATTTTAGTTTAGATTCAAACTCTTTTGAACCTAAACTTCATCCAACCACTGCTTATCCTTATCCATCTAGAAAGGAGGCCAAAATAATGCTCTAGGCATGGAGAATGACTAGGAGAAATTCATTTTGTCACATAAAATGAAGACTCCTTCACAAAGTGGTTGGCCAAGGTGGATAAGGATAAGATGATGTTTTGTTTCAAGACACTTTTGAACTTAATCTAAACCAATCTTATCCTCATCCATCTAGGGTGACAAGATGGGCATTTGCTGGTGAATATCTTGAAGGAAACACTGTAGGGTTTCTAGCTTTACTTTCAATTTTTTTTCAAAATATATGTAGTAAAATTTAAAAATTAATCTAATTAATTTTATAAGTTAGTGATCATATCAACAAAATCTTACAACTAGGATTGTAATGTGACATATATGTGTGAAAAAAGAATCAAAAAATGGAAACCGTATATAGTAAATCATATTTACTATTACTACACTACTTGTGTTCAGAACATAATACCTTGTGTGGGTAGTCGATTGCCATAACTGATACACTACCAGGGAGGTCTCTCATCATGACACAGCCATACACATCATATAGCCTTTATGGATCGTCCACACGAGGCCCTGATTCCGATCGGCTCCTTTCGAGTACTAGCTCAATGCCAAAAGCTTTGATGGCTAATGTAGTTCAAACTGGTTTGATCTTCCTCCACTAATTTTTTAGATGCTCCAAAATACCAACAAAGGTAGGGGAGAGGTAGAGGAGGCTCTCCTAAAAATTTTGTGAATTTATGACACTCACAACTCATAGGATCTCTTTCTGAACCCTAGATTAAAATCTTAGGGCTGCACTCACCTAGAATACCCTGCACCTCTCTTTCTCTAGACTTTTTCTCTTAGGAATTTTTGACTTTTCTCTCACATACAAGGGGGCTCATGCAAAGAGGATTTTGTTAGGATTTGACATCTCGAATTCAACCCATAGTAAGAAGCGAATCAATTTTTAGCACAGTAGTAGGGTCAGCTCTGATACGTAATTGAGCCAGCTCGGATTGAGATCGAGCTGGCTTGAACCACTGTCGAGCCAACTCTCTCAGGTAGATAGACATCAGAAGTCTGGGCGAGATGCAGTTGAGCTAGCTCGACCCCTGACCGAGCCGGCTCAATGAAGGTGAACAGAACATAATAGGATTTTTCTGTTTGGACTCGGATTATGATTAATCCAAGGAGTCTATGGGAGTTGTGCATGGACCATAGGATCCAACAGCCATGGAGGGTTACGATCTGATCTGAAGGTTAAAAAATATTTCAAGACTCCATCAAGGATATGTTCGACTTATATTAGGAGAACGAGCCCTGTTAGGACTCCTGTGAACTGTTGAGAAGAAGATTCTCATCCTATTTAAAGGATTGAGGTATTGTAGAGCAAAAAAAATGGCACGTGTGGCGTGAGAGGCATGTAGAGAGGCTCAGACAGCTGTCGAGAGAAGCTTGGCAGAGCACTAAGCATGTGTAGTCCGTGAGAGAGAGAACCAACAGGTTCATAGCATTCGGCGAGGAGGCTATGAGGGTAGAGCATCTTGTAGCTTCTATGGGTCTCCTTAGAATTCTAAGAGAGCTTTTGTGAGGATAGCTTCTAGTTGAAAGAGATTTATGTACGGTGAGTGAGAGTGGGTATTCTCTTCTTATTCCTATTTTTCTCTTTCATAGTGAAGCTTTGCATGTCCCATGGAGGCGAGCCTTTAGGCTGATGCTGATTCACGTACTTGATTATTTTCTTATTTTATTTTTTTCTTCTTCTTGCTATAATAATTTGGTACTAAATCCTTAACAAGCAGTATCGGAGTAGCTGATATTCCAATAGTTTGGTATCAGAGTGAGTTGATACCATAATAATTGGTATCAGAGCTAGATAATACTAGAGCATAGATTGTAGCAGTGGATAGAGATTGAAGAATATGGAGAAGACAAGCACAATCAAGATGGAGATGAATAGGTTTGATGGAAAGGGCAATTTTTTCTTATGGCAAGCATGGATAAAGGATGTCCTCATCCAACATGGGTTGATCGATGCTCTCTTGTATGATAAGACGTCAGCCACCATAGAGGTGAAGAATTGGAAGCGGATCCAGATGCAGACGGTGAGCATAATCTGCTTGTACCTAACGGATGATGTGGTGATCCATATACTTGGCGAGACTTCCCTGATGGTGCTGTAATTGAAGCTTGAGGAGTTGTACATGGCAAAGTCGCTCACCAACATGCTATTCCTTTAGAGGTAGTTCTACCAGCTGTGGATGGATGAAGGCCAGAGCATGCGGGAGCATCTATTCAATTTACAGAAGATCCTTACCAACCTCCTCAGCATTGGTGAAAAAATTGAGGAGAAGACCAAAGCATTGGTCTTGCTAGCATCGCTCCTCCCTTGTATGAGTCCTTGGTAACTGCTCTTCTAGTAGAAAAGAGCACCATCAAGATGAATGAGGTCACTGCAGTGATACTCTAGAATGAGATTCTCAGGAAGGAGAACCCAACTTCGAACTTAGATGGCGGTGGCTCAACTTTGATAGTTTCTAAAGGAGCAGGAGGCAGTAGATGGAGTGGTAGAGGATCGCAAGAAGGATGATCCATGTCCAAGCTGAGGAATTCTAGCAAGATTAGATGCTACAGGTGCGACAAGTTGGGGCATCGAGTCAAAGATTACCCACAACTTAAGGATTGGATGAGGATTACTGCAGCGATGGCCAGTAGTGAGTCAGCGGATGATGTCTTGGAGATATCTAATAAGGTATCTAGTTCTTCCTAGTAGTGAATTTTAGATTCTATATGCGCATATCATGTTTGTTGCAGAAAGGAGTAGTTTGACTCTCTAAAGAGCAGTGATGGCACTATTTATCTGCCGGATGGATCGAGCTATGTGATTAAAGGCATCGAGATGGTCAGCTGGAAGACACATGATGGTGCAGTGAGGAGATTGGAGAGATCCAATACATATCCGATTTCAGACGGAATCTTATCTAACTGAGCAGACTGGATTTAAATGGCTATCGGTGGGTAGCTGGTGATAGAATCATGAAGGTCATGCATGGCGATAGGATGATATTAGAGGAAAAGAAGAAGATAAAAGGACATTGCTATCTGGCAGGAAGCCTAGTGCGAGGTGGATCTTCAGAAGCCAGACGGAGCCCAATGCAAGGTGGAGCTGCAGGGAGAGATGGATCGGACACGAGATGGAAGGCTCGAGAGGATGAGAGGCAACATCGTAGAGTGAAGTTTCTATTATCGCAAGATCAAAGTGGACACGACCCATGATAGAGGTGGGATTGAGCGGCCTGGCTTGACTCCCATGTTTGCCCATTTATGATCAGCAGGCATGCCTTAGGGCATGGGGGCAAGATGGATCACAAGCTCTCAAAGTTAGATGGAGGTCGAATGTCGAGTCGAGGTGGAGATTGTTAGAATTTGATGCCTCAAATTCGACCCACAGCAAGAAGTAAATTAGTTTTTAGCATAGCAATCGGACCAACTTTGATACGTAGTCGAGCCAGCTTGGATTGAGATTGAGCTGGTTCGAACCATAGCTGAGATGGCTCTCTCAAGTAGACAGACAGCAGGAGTTTGGGTGAGATGCAGTCGAGCCAGCTCAACCCCCGATCGAGCCAACTCAATGAAGGTGAACAGAACATGATGGGATTTTTTTCGTTTGAACTCGGATTATAATTAATCCAAAGGATCTATGGGAGTTTTGCATAGACTATAGGATCCAGCAGTCATGGAGGATTGCGATCATGATCTAAAGATCAAAAAATATTTTAAGACTCCATCAAGGATATGTTTGACTCATATTAAGAGAACGAGCCCTATTAGGACTTCTGTGAACTGCTGAAAGAGGATTCTCATCCCATTTAAAGGGCTGAGGTGCTGTAGAGTAGAAAAAGTGGTGCATATGGTGTGAGAGGCACGTAGAGAGGCTCAGGCAGTCGCCAAGAGGAGCTTGATAGAGTATCGAGTACGTGTAGCCCATGAGAGAGAGAAGCAACAGGTGCATAGCATTCGATGAGGAAGCTATGAGGGTAAAGCATCTTATAGCTTCTGTGGGTGTTCTTAGGATTCTGACAGAGCTTTTGTGAGGGTAGCTTCTAGTTGAGAGAAATTTATGCACGGTGAGTTGAGAGTAGATGTTCTCCTCTTATACCTATTTTTTTTTTTTATAGTGAAGCTTTGCATGCCCCGTGGAGGCGAGCTTTTAGGCTGATCTACATATTTGATTATTTTCTTATTTTATTTTTATTTAGAAATATGTAGGGTTTCATGCATAGAGTTTAAAACTTTTTTAAAATATAGAGCAGTGGAAGACATAGATTAAACTATTTAATCTACAACATGCATGTAATCAAATTATAAAATCCTACATCAAGGATCTATAACATGTTATGATGTAAATATAAATCTAAAATTAAATTAATCATAAGTGGTATTGATCATATCAATATCTAGATCTAGAATAATTCTAGATCTAACCCTAGATTGCATCTAGATCACCAAGAGATCAGATCTCTTACCTTTGCACGGGTCAAGAACTCCATAATTAATTCTGTTATTGTCTTTGGAGCCATACAAGCATTCAATTTCTATAGGTGATCCACACGAATCTACAACATAGATCGAAGGTTCATCGAATGAAGATCCACTCGAAGTGCTAGCTTCTCGCGGATCCTTCCTGATGGTTAATCAAATACATGTTCTTTGGATCTCTTGGACACTCTAAGAGATGAAGAACATGAGGAGGAATAAGAAAAAAATCCAATCCTTAGATCTCCCAAAAATCAGAAAATAGGAATATGGAAAAATAAATCCTAAGAGAAGACAAATCTTCTCCTTCAGGATATCAACGGTTGATGTCCTGAAAATATCTCTATGCTAGGACAAGAGGAGACCTTTTCCTCTAGAATTTTTCTTAAATTTATAAATCTAATATTTTTGATTTTATTCATATAAAAATTTCATAAAAAAAAGGAGAAGAAGCGTTCTCAAAGAAACCCTAAGAGAAGACCTTATTCTCTACTTCTTCTTGCATCAGGACATGATCAGATCATATCCAAAAATTAACACCATGCCCCAACAACTTGGAGCACTCATCTCCATACCCAAATTCTCTCTCTCTCTCTCTCTATTTTTTATCATATAAAAATTATAAATAAAATAGAAATAGAGAAACATAAAAGAAAAATATAAGAGAAGACAATCTTCTCTTACCTTGTCTCTTCAAGACATCAACTCTTGATATCTTAATTGAAGGCTCTTCTTTATGAATCTTAGCACCACAAATATTGCAAGCCTTCTCCTTCTTTTTTTCTAATTTTTTATGATTTTTTTAAGATTTTTCATGTCCTAAAACCATCTCATAAGAGGCGTCCACCTTTTATTGCAAGACTAGGTCAAAACCTAGTCAAAGGAGGACTTCTATGGGGCGTCCAACTCTTGGACGCCCCTCCTACTTATTTTTTTATGTAACCACTGATTCTCACACACAAAATAAAGGAAAAAAGGGCTGAATAAGATAGAGGGGCGTGGATAGAGTTGGCGCACAAGGGAGGGAGGAGTTTGGGTCAAAGAAGACTCTTCCAAGTAGGAAACAATTTCCAATTTCCTTCTAGTTTTGACCAAGTCAAAATATATTCTAAATAATCTAATAGGTGGGGCATGGGGACCTCTCATTGGCATGAAAATATTCACATAAACCTCAGAAAAATATATGAGTGTGTGGGCTTTCTTAGGCACAAGAGAAAGAGAGAGAGTCCCAGTCTAACTGGGACTCCTCTTGTTTGACTAGGTTAAAATTATTTTAAACCTAATTAAAATTTTATTTAAATTAGATTAAATATAATCCAATTAAGGATGATCCTAGTTCAACTAGGAGCTTAATTAAATCATATTAAATTAACATTTAAATCTGATTTAAATGCTAAATCAATTAGGTGCACCCAAGTCCTAGTCAAATAAGAAATTATTCTTCCTTTGCAATTGGCTTATCCAACAAACTAATTAAACTTAATTTAATTAAATCAAAATAAATTTTAATTAAATCTAATTTAATTAGACTTGATCTCAGTCCGATTGCTCAATCAAATTGAGCCAATTAGCAATCTAATTGCTAATCGATCCTCCTGCAACACTTGCATTAGGTCAAACATCAATGCGATTGATGTTTGACCTCGAAATAATTCTCAATCATCAATTAACCATTCGATTAGATTGCAAGCTCTAATGTGTGTGACCCTATAGGTTCGAACCTAAGTCGGTAGCATAGGAATCAATTTCTATACTAATCGAAGTTACCATCTAGCAATGGTTTCCGATGTTCGGATAGGTCGAATGTATGCAAAGCAATATTCTTAGAATCCTGGCTCATGATTACCATATAATTTATCTCGTTGACCAATAATGCTCAAGATGACTTCGAGTATGCTATCAGCACTCATACAAGTCATCGCTATTGTGTCTCAAAATTTTGCAAATTCTGTGACACCTCACGAGGATTACCCAGGCCTAGGTTTTGCTAAATTAAAATATAGCGAGTAATTTTCTTTCTGAAGTTAATCAGGAGTGGTCAATTTCATCTTGACTCACACACTAACTTTATAAGTACTTGACTGTATCCAAAAATCTTTCGAACTTATATTAGAAATACAGGCAGTCCAACATCAAAGTACAGTGAGTTACTTGCAAGTCACCATGGTGATCTCAGATCGGAGGGACACTTATATCCATTGGCCTTAGCTAGCTACTCTTGATAGTAGAGTACTACATTGATCACGTTCAGTGCAAATGTACTCATACATCTTATTTGAATGTCATACCAGTATCTCCACACCACTTAATTATGAGGACAACCAACGTATATGGCATACAGCGAACTACACTCGATAAGTTATCGTCCTTATTAATAACTTATTATTTGATCATAAATAATTTAAGAACCATCCGATAAATCCTCTTTTATCGATTGATTGTGGTTCTAAGGACTTCATCATAATTTAGGAGTTCATTTAAGAAAGATAGAACTTTTATGATGAACCAGCCAAATAACTATTATTATTAGATAATTCATATACTAATTTCAATCATCTACTACTTAGATGATTGGCTCTAGGACATATTTTTTAATAATTTCTTTCTTCTTTCTGCCATAATAATTTAGTACTAGATCCTTAACAAGCAGTATCAGAGTAGCTAATATCCAAATAGTTTGGTATCAGAGCGAGTTGATACCATAATAGGTTTCTCACTTTTGGATGAGTGCATGCCCCAGAGAAAACTCCACTTAAATGTGCGCCAAATAGAGTTGACATCACGTGGAGGGATAAGATTAAGTTGGTTGTCAATTCAAATTCAAACACCATTTGAATTCAAACTAAAAACCACCTAATCCTATCCACTTGGGGCAATAAAGTAATGGGTGTGCACCCTCTTGTGCATGGAGAACTTACAAGAATTCAAAATTCTTGTGGAGAAAAAAATAGGTGCAAGTCTGCATGATGTGGCACAGGAAAGACTAGTCAAACTAGTCTTAAAAGAACCTTATCCAATTAAACCCAATCCACACCAATTTGGCTAGGTCCAATTAGATCAGATTAAATATGATAAGTACCATAAATTTATCAATAAAAGTATTAATTTAATAATTAATTTATTTTAATTTTTAAGAATTAATAATTAATTTATATATATATTTAAGAAATTAATATTTTTATTAATTAAAAATAAAAAAATAAAATATTATAATCAATGGAAAGAGCTTATTTTTTGATCGTAAGAAAATAAGTTTGAAATAAATCAGAGTTAAAATGGACTAGATATGATTTTTTTAAAAAAATTAAAATAAAAAAAAAATGGCTCAATTGACTCGTCCAACCAAGCCGGCACGCCAAGCCAAGCCGCTAAAGTCGGCTCAATCATAAAAGCCACTCACCGATCCACGAAACCAGGCATGGACCGTCAACTCAACAACTTTTGGCCAATTGGAGCTTGCCACGTGGTAGACCAAGACTACTAAAGGATCTACAGAAAATTTATCATGGCGTACAGGAGCAAAATGATAATTTCACATCGCAAGGCGCATGCTAATTGGTTCGATCTTCAAATGTGCCCTGTCTATGCGGTCCACAGCTACAAGAATTGCGCCATCGTCTGGTTTAGGTTGATTGCGGTCTAGATCCGATGGCTGAGGTTCTTTTCTGTTATGATTCAAATTCATCTCCTCCTAGTGCGTGATCGAATGGCTGTGAGCTCTCCCGACGATGATCCAACAATCCAAGTTTTGGCCAGTTTTGATCAGATGGTTGTGGTTATTTCCTTCTTTGATTTGTTTTCTGATTTCACTCTGATTGCTATCCGATGGTAGTGCTCGCTCCAAATCTAGATCCAATGGTCCACAGAGCTCCCGATGGTAATCAAACACTCAGAACAAGATCCGACAGCCATATTTTTATCATCATGCATGAATGGATGGTCCACATTAATTCTAACCTAATCTGGGCTTTTAAAACTCTATTTTTGATATTTTTTGAATTGTTTGATCAGAATTTGATGGCCAGAATTCAAGAAACTCAATAAAATGAGTTCCAAGGCTATTTTAATCTGATTTTCATCCAGATTTCTCCATATTTTGTCAATCAAAACTCTTCTTAGTCCAATCTTGCCTATAAAGAAGATCTCCAGCCCTCCTAACTCCATTTAAAGGACTCCAGACCTCCAGAATTAATTATCCTTGGTCATGGAAAGGAGTTTGGTAAATGTTGACCCTAGTTTGATTTTGATGATAATAAAAGTATTTGAGTATAAATTATTAAATTACTAATGATGTTTGTGAGGATGTGTAGTTGTAAATTTCAAGAGCTCACAAACTTCAAATATTTTCACTCATCTAAATGGAGATTCATCACTCAAGATTTTAGAGAAGATATTCTAAAATGGATACATCTTTCAAGAGGTCAAAATGAAGATTAAATCAACACAAAAAGAATAAGTCTAGCCTACAAAAGAATTTGAAGAAGAAAGAGTCACAAATGGTCTTTGGCATGCATGGCATGCAAACTGGGCTGACCTAGTCTGAGACTAAGCCATCCTAGTTTCAGTGAAAGCAAAAGATAGAAAGGATAGAAAGCTAAATTTTTGTGATCCAGGGGACTGAGCCGACTCAGCTGAAAAATTGAGCCGACCCAGTGGAACTAGGCCATCCTAGTCTTAGAAAATAGAAGAAGATAAAAACAGTATTTCAGAATTTTTGAAACTGAGCCGACCCAGCTGAAAATTAAGCCGACCCAGTTTGGATTGAGCCGACCCAGTGCCTGTAATGACTAGTTTTCAGTTCTGCAGCTTTTTCACTCCACACATCTTCCAATGGCTGGATCACTTCTAGAAGCCTATGATGATGACTTGGAATGGTAGGAAATCTCAAAGATACTTAAGGAAATACTTGAAGTATTAAGAGGTAGCTTTTGGAGAGTTTATTGAGTATCCATTAAGAAAGCAAGAAGAGTGAGCTGAAAAGAGTAAGGAGTGATTTTCAGACATTCTTTGTCCTTCCAACATCCTCAAATCTAAGAGAAATTAGGCCATCATTATTGAAGATCATCCCCTACTTCCTCAAGTATTCAAAGAGAAGAAATCAACCCTATAAGCAAAGCAATCCAGATTTTCTTCTCTTGGATTTTATATAGTTTGTTTTAAATTATAATTTTACATTTTATTTCAAATTTCTTGGGGTGAGAAACTTGGGTTGGTCCAAGCCTGAAGTTGGATGTTTTATTGGTTTGATTGGTGAGCCAAGGATAAAATCAATTGGGGTTGATTGTTAGCCTGGAGAAAAATAATCACTTATGAGGTTTTGGTTAGTGATACGGGAAAAGCCAACTGGGTTGATTGTGAGTCTGAAAAATAATCATGTACGATTTTGGTTAGTGAGCCAGGAAAAATCAACTAGATTTGATTGTGAGCCCACAAAACAATCAGACTGTAATTCTTGTTGAGAATTATAGTTGAATTTTTAAGTGTATACTTGGAGAGTGGATGTAGGTGCTAAGTTTGGCACCGAACCACTGTAAAATTTATATATTTATGATTATATGTATTTGCTCTATTACTTTTATTCACTGCACATTATATAGCTAGTTTCATCTAAACACTTAATTAGTTTGAATTGCTTATATCTTAAACTTAAATTCTAGAAATCTAATTTACCCCCCCTCTTGGGTAGCCATACTTGGACAATAAATGGTATTAGAGCAGATGCTCTGTTATTGATTATTGACCCAACTATCTAGAGTTAAAGATTTTAGCAATCCAAATGGAGTCTTTATTTAATAAAGATTATTCTATAGATATACCTCCACCTTTTAATTATTCTAATTATATCTATTGGAAAGCTAGAATGAAAATCTTTATACAAGTATATGATTATAAGTTATGAAAAATTATAATAGATGGCTCACACATGACCAATGCATTGAAAGAGTATGATAAAGTTATAGCCCAACTTAATATTAAGGCCATAAATATACTTTATTGCTCCTTAGAGTTAAATGTATTTAATACAATTTCTTCATGTATTTTAGTAAAATAAGTATGAGAGAAATTGGAAAGAACTTATGAAGGAGCAAATCAAAAAGAGGATTCAAGCTTCCAAGAAGAAAAAGAAGCTCACCTCAACATATGCCTCATGGCTCATGAGGATGGAAAGAAAAAGAAGAAAAAAAGATAAAGAAAAAAGAAAATTTTGATTAAGGGGGAGCAAGGCATAGAAAAAAAAATGAGGAAGAGGAAGCAGGTATCACCAATCATTGCCTCATGGCTAATGTAAATGAGGTAAATCCTGAAAACTCTTCTGACTTTATATTTGATGAATTATTTGAAGCCTTCAACGATTTAATGGATGGATTTGAAAAACTAAGGCTCAAAAATAAAGAACTCAAAAAGTCTAATCTCCTTTTTGCCGATGAAAAGAATAACTTATTAAATGAAAACGAAGATATTTTAAAAGAAATGAATTCTTTGGCTAAAGAAAAGGATGTACTATTTAAATCTGAAAAATCTTTAGTTGAAGAAAATATTAAGTTAAAAGAGGAATTCAAAAAATCAAAGCTTTACATTGAAGAAAAAGAAAAACTCCTAAGATTTGAAAAATCTCTTTTGAAAGAAAATGCTAAATTAAGAAAAAAAATTAAAATATTGGAGTCTATATTCAATAAGTTTACAATCGGATCATAAAAGCTTCAAGCAATATTGAACAATCAAAAAGCTATTTTCAATAAAGCTGGAATTAGATATAACTCTTTAAGAAAATCAAAACTTGTTAAGAATATGTTTACAAAAGCTTATTCTGAAAATCACTTTATAATTTGTTTTAAATGCAATAAAGTTGGCCATAAAATTTTTTAATATAATACTAAAAGAATTGGTCATACTTTGATTAAGCAAATATGAGTTCTAAAAGAAACCATAAGCTCTAACCTTAATGGACCCAAGATGGCTTGGATACCAAAATCTAGTAAATGAGTTTGTAGGTACACCAAACATCCAATGAAACTAAAGGAGGAAAATTTTTATTGATGGATGCCTTAGGAATGAAATTGGATGGATGACAATGTTTGGTAAAATCTAATTTTTTTTCACATCATGCCATCATTATTTGTTAAATATATTTTAATTATTAATTAGCATAATTATTGAGCATGTTAGATTAATTTTGATGATTTATTTATGCTTATAATGATCACACTCTATAATTTGAATGACTTGATTTGGAATGATTTTGCTCAAATGCTTGAATGTATTGATCACTATGCTTTTTATACTATGCATTGTAAAATGTCTTGTGAGCATAATTCTTTTTAATTTTGCTAGTTCTCTTAGTTCTCCATATTATGTTTTATTGAGAAATATAAATTGAGAATGAGCTTGATTGTATAAGAAATCATTTATGTGCAAATCTTATAAATTAAATTTTGACATTTTCATAAGATATCTAACTCTCAAAATTTATAAAATAAAAAAATTTACATGAACTAAGAATATCAAGATAAGATATTTAGTCATAAAAGATTGTGTGCTTGATGTTGTTGATTTGCATAGCATCTTAGCTTGACTTTTAAGGATTTGCAAAATTTCTTAATTGAACCAAAATTCATAGAGTTATTATCTAGTGTCCTCTTGAGTTGATCTCATTTGAATTGATAAATTATTATATCCCTAATTGATTAATTTTTGATTTTTTAAATTGATTTATAAATTCAAAATCAAATATTATTCTTGATCATTGAATTGATTTACTATTGATATTCCAATTCAATTTGACTATATTCACTTTGAATCAAAACTCCTTAAACTATTTTCTGTATTAAGAAGTCGACTCATGGTTTTTTGAAGAAAAACTATTTAGTAAGAAATCGACTCCTATGTTTGAGATGGATTTTTTAATTGAAAATATTTTAAGGCTTTATCATTCTATTTTCATGTTTCTTGAGCTATAATTACTTTCAAACCTCACTTCCATCAAAATTGGACTTTTCTTTTCATTTCCATCCTATCCTTGTGGTCCTTGTTCTCCAATAGCACCTTGGAAGTAATTGGCACAAAGAAAGAAAATTTCATGCAGAAATTTAAAAATTTAGGGTTTTTTCAAATCATTATCCCATACAAGAAAGAAGGACTAGGCTTCAAAATAATCCTTGCATTTTTAGAGCAAGAAAGAATTTTAATTGTATAGAAAATTAAGAGATTGGGCTAAGAAATTCCATGTTCTTTTGATCTATCTGAACTTAGTTCAAGAATTCTTTGGAAACATAATGTTTAGGGTTAAAAATTTAGACTCAGAAGTTTAAAGTATCCATATTATATTGGATGATATAAGATTAGCTCGAACACTAAGGATATTTATTAATGGACTAAAAATTTATCTGCTTTTTGGATTTGCCCACCTACCTTGGATCAGCGAGAGAATTTTATGATTGCATAAAAATAAGAGTTGAAAGTTTAATTTTCAAAGTAAAAGGCATGCAGATTGAGATGAATATTAATAATATTGGATGCATGCTAGGAGTACCTTGGATTGTCTCAAGTAGTGATATATTTAAACATTATGTTTGTTTGAGATAATGTGGAGGACATTCAGGATATCAATGCCAATCAGCTGAGTGTAGAAATATGACTACTATGACCAATAAAATCTTCTTCATATTAGTCGTGCATCATATTCTCCAGAAGATTTCACTTTGCATACCTACACTCATGCTATAATAGATGTTAGGATTGAGGATTCAGTAGTTTAAACAAAAGTAGCTCTACCTCTATAGATCAATCATCTAGAGAGCTCAAATTAATTATTTGGTATATTGGATGAGAAAATGCATTTATCGATAGAATTTTCATCAGAATCATTCTTTTTGTTTGTGCAAAAATTCAAAAGTTTACTTCACAAGCACAGCAAATAAGATGAGATCTAATAGAGGCACAACCATCGGTCAAAAAGGAGTCAATGTGATTGATTCAAGCTATCACTTTAGCAAGGGAGTATATGCATGACTAAGGTCAGTTATTTGGAGATATTAGACTACCCTCTCTATCTAGTTAACTTGAACTTTCTTCTTAAAGATATACCAACCTACACTTCTTAAGATGCTAGGGTTTATTTTCTTAGAACTTTAGTACTCCCTAGTAATCCATTTTTGTTAGTTATAGGTGTCATACATTTTGATCATCTTGATGTTTGTCATTCTTGTAGACATCCTTTTGAAAACATCCTTTATGAAATCAATGAATATCAAACTCTTATGTTCAGCATCAATTTTGTTTCTGCCTTCAATTAATTTGATTATTTATTATATTTACTTATATACATATCATGGTCATTTGTTGACAACTTAAAAAGAAAATTTCAAAACAACTCAATTTATGGCATTGGCTATAAAACATAAGGAAAGAAATTAAAACTTTTGCTCTTAAAAGGCTATTTGACTGAAAATGTCTCAACATGTAAAATAAAGAGAGAGAAAAATGTTAAGCTTAAATATATACAATTTGAAAGAAAAAGGGGGACAAACATAAAAACACTAATTTTATAGCATTTACTATGAAAAATAAGAGAAAAAAATGTTATTGGAATACTAAAATCAAGTTATTTGTACTATAAAATTATTAGTGATTATCTATGCTTTACTTATTTTAGTGAACTTACTCTATTGACTCATTTTTAAAAATCTTTAGTAACTTTTAAAAGATAATTTATTGATGAACTTTGCATGAGTGAATATTTTGGTAAATAATTTTTGCAAAATAATATTTATTGCTTGGTATTCTTGCTTTTGCCTTGCAAATTACTATCTTAATCTTTCGGAGTAAATGGAATTAATCCTTTAGTCTTAAAACTTGACTAACACTGCTATATTCTTAAAGTAATTTGAGACAAAATTAAAAATTTCATGTCTCTTTGGACTTAAATGAGTGATATTTTTTTTTTAGAAGATGATGATTTGAATTTCACATAATGACTTGTCTCGATATTGAATTCTTAAATACTCTATGCTCAAAAATACTTTGATTTGAATTTGAGAACAACAAGATGAGTTTTGAAAAGTAGACACTTAAATTTGAAAAGAAGAGATGAGTTTTTGAAATGCTTATGTCTAATTATATTTGAAAAAATGCTTTGCATTCATGCATTTGAGAATAATGAAGTGTGCCACAAATCTAATCTTGATACTCTTTGATATAGAAATATTGCAAAATATTTGGTACATCCCGCTATAATTTCTAAATTTGATACAAATTGATTGATTTTAATGATATTTTTCTATGAATTGGTCCATGTGTAAGAAGGATGAAAAGATCTTATGTGATCTAAATTCAAGAGCTATTTTTAAGTTGAAAAGTGCTCTTGAATATGTCTTTGTAGATTTATGAATTTAATTGATACTTTACTTGATGATTTCTAAAAATCCTTTTATTGAGCTTTTTGATCCATAACTAAATTTCAGAAGTATTTCTTTTTAAATCTATGATCTTGAGAAAAAGAAAAATGCACTATTGAAATTGTATTTTATCGACCAAGCTAATTTTGAATTCAAAATGAGGAAGAGATATTTTCTAAACTTAATCTTATTTCGATTGAAAATTTTAGTTGAGTTATATTGAAAAATAATAAGAGAAATTACTCCTCTTAGATCTTCAAGTGATACTCTCATAGGTTAGGAGCTACAATCTTTCAAGAGAAATCATTTTACACATTTGAATATTCATGTTGTTTGAATACACATTTTAAAAAAAAAAATTATTGTTGAACTTTAAAAAGAAGTCACTTATATTGCTTGATTTGTCCATCTTTGTTTTGAGAATTTATATGACTATTAATTTGCCCATTCATATATTACTTGGTTTGATTGTACCATCTTATAATTAATTGGTATCTAAAAAATACTTTGCTTCACTTGTTTATTTTTAAAAAATTCTTCTCAAGTATACTTTACTCGATACCATACATTGCTTCCATATATTTTTGATATGATATCTTTTGAAACAAATCTAGAAAAATGACATCATATAAGAATGTAAATGATTGATACTTTTCAATGAAAGAAAGCAATAAAGTTTATCTTATGCTTATCCTTAATCATTGAAAAGCTTCAACGCTCTGAAATTTTTGAAACTCAAGCTCTTTCATAATTGAATTTGAGAATCTATTTAATATATCCAACATTATTCAACAGGAAGAGATGTGCTTATAAATCTACATTGATCAAAAGAATAAATATAATTCTTTCTGAATAATTACTATTTAGATTGAATTTCAAAATATTTGATACTAAGAAGAATTAAATTGATTATTTTCTATTTTAAATGGAATGTTCTTAAAAGATATAGATTCAAACTTCTTTCAATTTGTATCAAGTAAAACTTTTTAAGAATACTATTATAATTGGTATCCTAATTCTCATAATTGGTATCAAGTAGTTTACTCTTACCTTAAACTCTATTGTTTTATCTTTTGGCAAAAGGAGAAGATTGTATTTGTCTCAAATTTGATTTTTTATGGTTGATATGATATTATTTGAGATAAATTTAAAGAATTTCATATCTTTTCTAAACTTAATTGAGTAGTATTTCTTAAGAAAAAGAAGATCTAAATTTAAATTAAAAATAATAATAAAAAAATATTCTCTATGAATTAATTTGCATGATCTATTAATATCAATTCAAAATAATCTATCAAAATAATTTGATATGAATTTAATCGATTCATCTTGATCAAAAGCTTTAACAATTGGTATCAAATAGACCATTATTGCTTTATACTCTATTACTTTATCTTTGGCAAAAGAAAAGAAAGCATTGTCTCAAATCTATTTTGCATGAATATATGATTGACATTATTTCTTAAGATAAATTATAAGATTGAAATCTTTATGCTTCAAATTGATTGATACCTCTCAAGATAAGAAATAAATGATTTTCACAGTTTTTTTTTGTATCAAGAAAAATATCTAAGACATTTACTATTTAAGCTTTTTTTAAATAGGTATCAAAATTGGTAAAGAGATATTTATTTTTATAATTGATATCAAATAATCTTCTTCTCAAATGTATGTTGTATTGATAACATGTTTTACTCTAATTTTATTCGAATACTACGTATTAGGACCATATATTTACTCTGATACATTCATAATATCATTTCTGAATTTTGGGAGCATTGTTAGAAAGTGATGAATCTAAAATTTATGAAAAGAAAGTGATCAATGTTGAAATATATCATGCTATGAATTGAAATTATCTTGAAAATCAGCATGACTTAATATTATCAATTATTCATTTGAGAAACTTAAATCAATATAAGTTTAATTAACTATGAATGTCCTTGTTTGCAAAAGTAAGGAGGATAACACATTAAAGAAGAAATGATCATTTAATTGAAAAGACCTTTGAAATTAAAAATATCTTTTAATTTTAGAAAATCTGAATTTAGTAGTTAAATTCATGTTAAATGTGCTTGATTTGAAATAAAGATGAGGAGAAAGTTGAAAAGTAAATTAATCTAACTATAAATATGAAAAACAGGAGGAAAGATATTTTCTAATTTAATTTAATTAAAAATTTTAATTAATTTGAGTAAAAAAATTAAATATGAACTTAAATTCTCAATAAACTTCTTTATGATCTTCATAAATTGAGCTTTCAAGTATTTATTCAATTTGACATGCATGGTTTTGTTTATCAAATCATTTTTGATAACTTTTTGGAGTGAAAAATGAGTTTGAGACATATTCTTACTTCAAACAAATTAATTTTGATATATTCTTATAATTTTAAAAATTATTTAAAAATTTAAATTTGAGCTTAAATTTTTAATGTGCATTGCAAAATTCTCATGAATTATTTATTTTAAAATAATTTTTACTCAAAGTAATGAATTTGAATTTAAACTATTTTTAAAAAATAAAAAAAAAATATTCATTCAAAAGAGGAGATGATTTCTTTGATTTGATTTAATGAATTTGATACATCTCTCAATTTAATATCTTGATATTGATTTTGATGATTTTTTTCTATTTTTTTTTCATGAGCTTTTTGATGTTGTCAAAAAGGGGGAGAAGTATATTGAGTATATGCTTAAAGAATTAATACTTAAGAAACTCAATGAATTTCATGCTTGGAACCTTAATACTCATTGATTTGGATTAAAATATTATTTTGATATGAGTATATAAATTATGTGAAATATTAATTAGAGCTTTCATGAAGTGTGTGTGCATTTATGTTTATGTATATTATTACTTCATGACTTATACTAGCCAATTTATTCAAACACACTAAATTATATTTTTATGCATATACTCCAAGTTTTGTCATCATCAAAAAGAGGAAGATTGTTGATCCTAGTTTAATTTTAATGGTAATAAAAATATTTAAGTATAAATTATTAAATTACTAATGATGTTTGTAAGAATGTGTAGTTGTAAATTTTAAAAACTCACAAACTTCAAATATTTCCACTTATCCAAATGGAGATTCATCACTCAAGATTTTAGAGAAGAAATTCTGGAATGGATACATCTTTTAAGAGGTCAAAATAAAGATTAAATCAAGACAAAAAGGATAAGTCTAGCCTACAAAAAAATTTGGAGAAGAAAGGGTCACAAATGGTCTTTGGCACGCATGGTACGCAAACTAGGCCAATCTAGTCTGAGACTGAGCCGTCCTAGTCTCAGTGGAAGCAGAAGACAGAAAGGATAGAAAGCTGAATTTTTGTGACCTAGGAGACTGAGTCGATCTAGCTAAAAAATTGAGTCGATCCAATGGAACTAGATAGACCCAGTTAGAAAGTGAGCCATCCTAGTCTTAGATAATAGAAGAAGACAGAAATAGTATTTCAGAATTTCTGAGACTAAGCCGACCCAGTTTATAACTAAGCTGGCCCAGTGCCTATAATGGCTAATTCCCAGTTTTGTAGCTTTTTCACTCCACACATCTTCCTACGGCTATTTTGGATCTTTCAATAGCTAGATCACTTCCAGAAGCCTATAATGATGACTTGAAATGGTAGGAAACCTCAAGGATACTTAAGAAAACACTTGAAGCATTAAGAGGTAGCTTTTGAAGAGTTTATTGAGTCTCCATTAAGAAAGCAAGAAGAGTGAGGTGAAAAGAGTAAGAAAGAAGTGATTTCTAGATATTTTTTATCCTTCCAACATCCTCAAATCTGAGAGAAGTTAGGCCATCATTATTGAAGATCATCTCCTACTTCCTCAAGCATTCAAAGAGAATAAATCAATCCTACAAGCAAAGCAATCTAAATTTTCTTCTCTTGTATTTTATAGAGTTTGTTTTAAATTATAATTTTATATTTTATTTCAAGTTTCTTGGGATGAGAAACTTGGGTTGGTCCAAGCCTCGAGTTGGACGTTGTATTGGTTTGATTGGTGAGCCAAGGGTAAAACCAATCAGGATTGATTGTTAGCCCAGAAAAAAATAATCACTTATGAGGTTTTGGTTGGTGATCCAGAAAAAACCAACTGGGTTGATTGCGAGCCCGAAAAATAATCGTATACAATTTTGATTAGTGAGCCAGAAAAAACTAACTGGATTTGATTGTGAGCCTGAAAAATAATCGGACTGTAATTCTTATTGAGAATTATAGTTGAATTTCTAAGGAGTATACTTGGGGAGTGGATGTAGGTACTGAGTTTGGCATCGAACCACTATAAAATTTGTGTGCTTGTGATTATATGCTTTTGCTCTATTACTTTTATTCACTGCACATTATATAGCTAGTTTTATCTAAATACTTAATTAGTTTGAATTGCTCATATCTTAAGCTTAAATTTTAGAAACCCAATTCATCCCCCTCTTGGATAGCCATACCTAGGCAACAATAAAGGTTAGAGCGATGCTTGGGTTAGAGGCTGCTTCAAGGTAACGGGTGCTACGAAGAAGAGCTGGCTTCTACACCATTTCAATGCCGACGTCAATCCAAGATCAAAGATCAGCTATTTTTTTTTTTAATTTTATGTATTTAAATTTTAAAATTTTAATTAATATAAATTTTATTTTTATGTACTTTAAATTTAATTTTTTATTTTAGTTATAATTTAATTTCTACACTTTAATTATTACTCTTTATTTTATTACAAGTAGATGTTAAGATCTAACTAGTAGATCTTAGTACCAAGTTTAATTTTCTACACCTTTTAATTTTTACTTTTGATTTATAATTTTATTTTTTGACTTCAAATCTATTTTAAAAAAAAAATTCTTTTACAAAAATCAAAGATTTCAAAATCAAAATGCTGCTTTCTCTGTGGATTCGACTTGACTCATTACTTTCTACCTATTTTTAATTATTTTAAAATATCAGAATTAAACTGATAAATATAGTGTCTTAACGACAACATCGTGCTCTAATCAATTTTTTGGCATCGTTGTTGGAAAAGGAATAGGTGCTATTTTTTTTTATTTCTTTGATTTTTCTATAAATTAAGAATAATTTCGATAAATGCACTAAGTTTTTGGCCCCATTGCTGGAAAAGGCAAGAGCGTTAAATTCTTTTAATTTTTTTATAAATTAATTATAAATAATTTTTTAATTTTTTTAATTTTCTATAAAAAATGCTTACTAATATTTTCTTCTTTATTTTGCAGAAAAAAGAAGAAAAAAGAAAAAGAGAAGAGAAAAGAATAAAAGAATAAAAAGATCAGGGCAAGGAGAAAGCTTCCAGTCTTATTTGGTGAGATCAATCCTAACTCTAGATTTTTTAAAATATTATTTATTTTATTTTTAAATTAATTAAAAATTATCTACTTAAACCTAATTAAAAGCTTCATATCAAGATAGAAACCCTAACTACTTAGAGCATTCATCATATTAGATTTAGTTTTTTTTTTTTTGGTGATCGCTGGAGACAAGGTAAGCTCTCAAGTTCTATTAAGATTCATGCATCTAGTTTAAATTGCATAGAACCCCTTGAATTTTTTTTGTGTGCATATTCATATTAAACCAAATTAAGGGCACAACCTATTAAACAATATAAGATGGAGATTTGATCACCCTTCCTTAACCCATAAACAACCAACCATCATCTTGCATTGACCTAAGCCTTTAAATTAAAATTAATTAGACATCGGTCCTAGGAACTCGAGCTCATTAGGACAATGAATCCTAAAAGTTGGACCGAGTTAAAGTTAGTTAATTTGACTAGTGTCTAAGACAAGTGGTTCATAAACGACTGGGCCCGAAGGAAGATGGTTTATAATTAGTTCCGTTAGCTTATATGGCCAAGCACAATTAGTGTCTAAGGCAAGCAATAGAGGGACTCCCACCAATCTTATATTTACCTAGCCAATTGATTAGCTAATCTTATACTTGGAGGATTTGATGGTGACCTTGGTAGTTAGAAGCTGTCTAGATCTAGGATAACCCTTAGTTAGGATTGTTTGCCTAACTTGATTGCTAACTAAAATATTAAACCTAATTAAAACTAATCTTCTCTAACAAAAATATTAAACCTAATTAAAACTAATCTTCTCTCTCTTCTTAGCTCTAGGACTCCTTAAGACCTCTTCTTTAGAACTCTTCATTCTTTCTTCTCCTTTTCTCCTCTTCTCTTTCAAAAATAAATAAATTAAAATAAATTTAATTAAAAATAATTAAATAATAAGTATAATTAAAAATAATAAAAATAATTTAAAAATTAAAATAAATAAATTTATAAAAAATAAATAAAATAATAATAAAATAATAAAATCATTAATTTTTTTAAAAAATAAAATAATAATATAATAATAAAAAATTTTAAAAAATTTTAAAAAATAAAATAATAATATAAAAATTATAAAAAATAAAAAAAATAAAAAAAATCTTAAAAAATCTAAAAAATTTTAAACCATATGTTAGGGTTGCACTAGTACATACACGATAGAAAATCGCTTTACCTGATCTAGTTGAAGCTAATCATAAAATTGAATGGCTGAACCATATTAAATCCAATAATCAAATGACTAAAAATTTTAGAAAACCACCTAGGTAGATGAAGAAATATTTTATTTCTTTCATCTATAATCCATCAACTTGTATCCAGTTACCTGATATCCATTCTACTCACTATGAGATCAAGTTGACCACAATACAGATGCTCCCATCTTTCTATGGAAACATCAATGAAGACCCGTATAAACATCTGAATAAGTTTTTAGAAATCTGCTCTATGGTGAAAATTCAAAATTTGACCAATGATGCTCGTAGACTAATTTTATTCTCTTTTTCATTAAAAGACAAAGCCAAGTACTGGCTTGGCATAATAAGAAAATCAATTAAAACTTGGACTGAATTACAAAGTAAATTTCTCAAGAAATTTTATCCCATAGGCCGAACCAACACCATGAGGCGAGCTATCATTGGATTTGCTCAGCTTCCAGGAGAACAAATTCATGAGTCATGAGAGAGACTTAAGAAACTTCTTAGAAAATGCCCATATTATGGTCTGTCTAAGTGGCAAATTGTTCAAGCTTTCTATGAGAATTTAGGAAACCAATATAAACAAATGGTAGATGCATCTTGTGGAGGTGCATTCATGAAAAAGAGTGAGGACGAAGCCTATACCTTGTTTGAAACTCTAAGTAAAAACTCAATCAACCACGCTTCATTACTTTTCTACCAAACTAGACAAGAATCCATGAATTTAAATATCTAGAATCTAGTCCTAAAACTAACTTGAACCAGATAGATAAAGTGGACCTTCTTGCCTAGAAATTAGAATAACTACTAACCCTAGGTCAACAATCTCCTACATAATTTATATCATCTTCTAATTATCGGAGATTTGTTCAATCTATGCTAGCCCAACCCATCATGTGAGTGAAAGTCCTATGGCTACATAGTTTTCACCTTTCATCCAAGAATAAGTCCAAGCTGCACAAGGCTACTCTAAGCCGATTAATGATTCTTTTTCAAATTCATATAACTCAAATTAGAGAAACCACTCTAATTTTTCTCAGATACCCTAATAGACTCAGGCTCAGACCTAATATCAAAACTATGCCTATAATAGTGGTCAGCTTAGTCAGTCTTTCCAACCATTGCATTATAATCAGCCATTATACCCACCTACTCAACAGACCAATCTAGCCAACGATAAATTTAATCAACTTCAATAATTAATTCTAATCCAACAATAATTGATCTTGACTCAATAGGAATCTATCATCAGGCTAGAAGCTCAAATAGGATAATTAGCTGAGTCTAACAAGAGGAGAGAACTAGATCAATTATCGAGCTAATCGAATCTTATAAACAATCCACCCATTGTCCACCAACTACCTGGACTAAGTCATCAATCTAATATCCCACCTAAGAATCCCCAATTAGAGAATGCTAAAGTAATTTCTAAACTTAAAAGTTATAGAATTCTTATGGGCTCATACTAAGATTAGGTGAGAGAGACTAGTACTGATGCTAGCCAAAATAAAAATATAAAGGAACAAGTTAGTACTGAAGCTAACCATATAGAAGAACCTGAGCTCGAAACTAGTATTGATGTTGATTCTAGTTCCAATAAATTAGATAAAGAAAAAAAGAGAATAGATGATTTATTCGCGACCTATAAACCTGAAACCCTATTCCCTTCAACCCTAGAAGTCAATTTTTCTTACAAAAATCAAGAGGCATGTAATAAAATATCAATAGAGTTATTTAATTAAAATCATATTAATTTACCTCCATAATTAAACTTGCCTTTAGTCATCCTTTCAGTATCTAGTGTATCAAATTTATCTCCTAATCCAAAAAATCAGTATATGAGTATTCTAGAAGAACAAACAGGAGAAATTTTTAATAAACATGGGATTGAGAATGGGGTCATAAATTATATCCTTAATATTAATAATGAATATATTAATAAAGAGATAATAAACTATCTTCCTATGATTGATAATCTAAAATCGTTAGAATTTGTCAATCCAGTATTTGACACAGGATAGTAAGCTGCATTATGTCTGACTGAAGATGATAAACTTAGCGCTTATTAGGAGGCAACCCAATATTTAGTTTTCTTGCATCTAATTTTTCTTTAGTTTATTTTTTTTAGGACATATTGAATAAGTTGGAGGGAGAGTCAAATTTTTAAAGGCATATGCTGGACCACAAAAATATATTGAGTCAGGTATATTTTTTTCTATTTTTTATTATACTCTTTATTTTTTTCTTCTTCATTGAGGATAATGTCGATTAAGTTAGAAAGGAAGAATAATAATATATATATATATATATATATATATATATATTTTAAGTTCTCAAAAAAGTTAGTATTTAGCATTTAGGCACCCAATTATACTTAAGAATCGAGTTGAACTAAGCATTTTTAAAAGAAAATTGATGCATGGATTAAAGAATTTATGAAATATTGAGGGATCAAGTATTAAAAAAATTCAATAAAGAGTTAAGTCTAGAATATAATAATTTTTCTTTGAACACTTCTAATTTTTTCTACCAACATCAAAGAAAAGTCTACTTTTTATGGGCTTGTGTAGGATAACTATATTTTTTTTCATACAAAAAAAAATAAAATAGTTTTCAAGTACTTCTCATTGAGTAACTGAACCTCTTTGCCTAAGCAAGCATTGAGTTTTGTATCAAAAGATGGGAAGGATGAAGAAGCTTATTGTAAAACTAGTCTTATTCGTAGCATGTTTGATTCGAGCTAGTAAGTCTAAGAGATATTTTATATCTAGTGCCCTAAAGTCAACTAATTTGAGAGTCATTGGCCCAAGACTTACTATATGGATCAAATAGAAAGCTTAAGGAGTTAAGGCACTCAATAGTAGTACAATGTTAAAAAAAAATAACAACATATTAGTTTTCCACCAAGTAATCGGATCGCATTGCTTAAGCAAGCAATGATATTTGTATCAAAAAGTGGACAATGTGAATAAAAAAATTTAATAAATAAAGGATGGAAGTAGTAATATACTTTCCATATAAAAATTTAGATAATTCAGAAATAAAGATAGGGATAATTTAGAAAAAATTCAAAAAAATTTGATGTTCTTCACTTAATTTTTTTATTGATAAGTATTAATACCCTAATGACATACCTCATTTATGCTCCGCTGAATATCAATGGCCATTTTAAAAACTACTTAGGTAAAATTCGAAACTCTAAAGATAAAAGATATCTAAAACTAAATTCTTTCTTTACTCGAGGACAAGCAAAGCTTAAGTTAGGGAATATGATAAGTACCATAAATTCATCAATAAAAATATTAATTTAATAATTTATTTATTTTAATTTTTAAAAATTAATAATTAATTTATATATATATTTATTAATTAAAAATAATAAAAATAAAAAATAAAATATTATTATCAATGGAAAGAGCTTATTTTTTTGATCGTAATGAAATAAATTTAAAGTAAATCGGAGTTAAAATGGACTAGATATAAATTTTTAAAAAAAATAAAATAAAAAAAATGGCTCAGCCGGCTCGTCTAGCCAAGCCCGCATGCCAAGCCAAGCCGCTAAAACTGACTCAGCCACAGAAGCCATCCATCGATCCATAAAATCAAGCATGAACCACCAGCTTAGCAACTTTCAATCAATCGGAGCTTGCCACGTCGTGGACCAAGACAGCTAAAAGGTCTACAAAAAATTCATCATGGTCTATAGGGGCAAAATGATAATTTTATATAGCAAGGCATGTGCTGATTGGTTCGATCTTCAAATGCACTCGGTCTATGCAGTCCACAGCTATAGGAATTGCACCATCGTGCGATTTAGGTTGATTGCGGTCCAGATCTGACGGTTGAGGTTCTTTCCTATTATTATTCGAATTCATCTACTCCCAGTGCACGATCGGACGACTATGAGCTCTCCCAATGGTGATCCAATGATCTAGGTTTTGGTATATTTTGATCAGATGGTTGCAGTTATTTCCTTCTTTGATTTGGTTACTGATTTCACTCTAATCACGATCCGATGGTAACGCTCACTCCAAATCCAGATCCAACAGTCCATAGAGCTCCTGGTGGTGATCAAACACCTAGAATAAGATTCGACAACTAGATTTTCATCATCATGCATGAATGGATGGTCCACATTAATTTCGACCTGATCTAGGCTTTTAAGACTTGGTTTTTTATGTTTTTTGGATCATTTGATCAAAATTTGATGGCCAAAATTCAAGGAACTCAATAGAATGAGTTCAGAGGCTATTTTAATCCAATTTTCACTAGAATTTTTCCATATTTTGCCAATCAAAACTCTCCTTAATCCCACATTGCCTACAAAGAAGATCTCCAACCCTCCTAACTCTATTTAAAGGACTCCAAGCCTTCAGAATCAATTATCTTTGGTCAAGGAAAGGAGTTTGGTAAAGGTTAGAACTATGCTTGTGTTAGAGGCTGCTTCAAGGCAACAGGTGTTGTGAAGAAGAGCTAGCTTCTACACCATCTCAACGTTGACGCCAATCCAAGATCAAAGATCAGTTGTTTTTAATTTTTTTTCTTTTCTTTTAAATTTTATGTATTTAAATTTTAAAATTTTAATTAATACAAATTTTATTTCTATGCACTTTAAATTTAGCTTTTTATTTTAATTATAATTTAATTTCTATACTTTAATTATTACTCTTTATTTTATTGCAAGTAGATGCTAAGATCTAACTAGTAGATCTTAGTACCAAGTTTAATTTTCTGCATCTTTTAATTTTTACTTTTTATTTATAATTTTATTTTCCAACTTTAAATCTATTTTAAAAAAAAAATTTCTTTTTTTATAAAAATAAAATATTTTAAAATTAAAATACTACTTTCTCTATGGATTCGACCCGACTCACTATTTTCTACCTATTTTTAATTATTTTAAAAAGTTAAAATTAAACTAATAAATATGGTATCTTAACGACAACATCGTGCTCTTATCAAAATCTAACTTATTTAGACTTAATTAAACTTAATTAAATCCTAATCAAATCAAAAATTAATTAAGTTCAATCCTTGACTAAATCAGAGAGCAAACCTTCTCGATGATTAGGTCATTTCATAACCTAATCGGATCAAACCCAATTAAATCCAATTTAATTGGATTTGATCCAAAACTCATCACTCAATCAAATTGAGTTAAATAGCAATCAAATCACTAATTAAATCTCTCATAAATATAGAATCCAAATCCAATGGATATTCGGACAATAGAGTTTCATCTATATGAAACTCTTGATCGAAGAGTTCCAAATCAGTGAAACTCTTAATCTTAGTCCCAGTCTAGTGGGACTCTTCATCAATCTTCAAATCATGTAGAAACCTCTAATATGTGTGATCCCATAGGTTCGAACCTAAGCCGGTAGCATAAGAACCACTTTCTATACTAATTAATGTGATCATCTAGCAATGATACCCAACATCCAGATAGGTCAAAAAGTCGCAATCACAATATTTAGAACCTACTTGAATATAGTTACCATATAATTCATCCCTTTGACCTCTATGCATAGAATGACTCCGAGTTAAACTATTAGCTCTAAAAAATTCATTCATATTATGTCTCAACGCAATCAGTCCTATGACTCCTCACAAGGACTATCCTAGCCAAGGCTTTGCTAAATTGAAACATAATTTAATATAACTCTTGAAACCTAGAGTGGTCAATCCTATCTTGATTCATACACCGAATCCTCAAGTACTTGACTATACCCAAAAATTTTTCATCATTGAATTAGAAATTCAGATAGTCCAACACAAAAGCACAGTGAATTATTTGGAAGTCACCGTGGTGATCTCAGATTGGAGGGACACTTATACTCATATCCTTTCGGAGCAAGTCTTGATAGTAGAAAGCTTTGAAGTTGGTCACATTCAGTACAGATATACCCCTACAGCTCACCTACATGCCATATCAGTATCTCCATACTTCTTGGTTAAGAGGACAACCAACTCATATGGCACATAATAATCTACACTCGACAAACATTGTCGTCCTTGGTAACAACGTATCATTTGATCATAAATAGTTTTAAGAACTAAATGATAAATCCTTCTTTATCAATTTTAAATAGTTCTAAGGACTTCATCACAATACAAGAGTTTATTTGAAGATGCAAAAAATTTATGATGCAAATACCAAAATAACATTTATTCATTTATAATTCATATATAAATACAAAAATAACTTAACCATCAATAGGTTGACGATTGGCTTTGGAATACTATTTTCAACAATCTTCCACTTAGACTAAAGCCAATCGGTACAGTATCTAATACCCATCTTCGACTTGAAATCATCAAACTCTATCGCAATGGCTTTAGTGAATGGGTCGGTCAGATTCTTCTTTTTATCGATCTTCTGAAGGTCAACGTCACTTTGATCCATGATCTCCCAGATAAAATGGTAGTGATGTAGAATGTGTTTTGTCTACTAGTGTGCCTTTGGTTCCTTCACCTGAGTAGTGGCTCTAGAGCTATCGCAATAGAGCAAAACTAGACCATCAAAAAAGTGTTCCACTTCGAGCTCGATGATAAATTTTTTTAACCACACCGCTTCTTTGGCAACATCTGATGCAGCAACAACTTTACCTCACAAACAGAGTCGGCCACAGTATGCTGCTTGAAACTCTTTCAGCAGACAGCTCCACCATTAAGAATAAATACATATCCAAACATACTTTTGCTATCATCATAATCAGATTGAAAACTGATGTCTATAAACTCCACAAGTTTCAAATCTGACTCACCATAAATAAGCCACTAGTTTTTAGTATTTCTTAAATACTTTAGGATGATTTTAACAATCTTTTAGTGGTTCTCTCCTAGATCAGATTGGTATCTATTCACTACACCTAGTAAGTATGCCACATCTAGTCTCGTATATGTCATGGCATACATGATAGAACTACTGCCGATGCATATGAAATTCTACTCATATGCTCTCTCTCTTGAGGTGTTTTCGGATAATTCCTCTTCAAGAGAGAAATTTCATGACCCATAAGAAGATAGCCCTTCTTAAAATTTTTTATTCTGATCTGCTTCAGTACAGAATCTATGTATGTGGACTGGGACAATCCAAACAACCTCTTAGATCTATCCCGATAGATCTTCATCCCTAGGATGTAGAAAGCTTCTTCCAAGTCCTTTATGAAGAACTGAGATGACAGCCAAATTTTTATTTTCTATAATGTAGGTACATCATTTTCGATTAAGAGAATATCATCCACATACAACATAAAGAATATAACTATGGGACCATTAGCTCACTTGTATATGCAGGGCTCTTTTTCATTTTTAATGAAGCCATACATTTTGATTGTCCTATCAAAATATATGTTCCAACTCCAAGATGCCTGCTTCAGTCCATAAATGGATCTTTGAAGCTTGCACACCTTAAACTCATTTGTCAATGTGAATCCTTTAGGTTGTATCATATACACCTCTTCTTCCAGCTCTCCATTCAGAAAAGCTATCTTCACATCCATCTGTTAGATTTTATAGTCCACATGGATAGCTATTGCAAGCATAATCTAAATGGACTTAAGCATTGCCATAGGAGAAAACATCTTATCATAGTCTATACTATAATATTGACGATACCTCTTGACAACCAAATGGACCTTATAGGTCTCCATCTTTCTATCTGTGCCCTTTTTTTTCTTTTGAAGACCCACTTACACCCAATGAATTTTATTTTTTTTGGTGGATCAATCAATGTCCATACATTATTGACATTCATGGACTCCATTTTGGATTTCATGATTTTAAGTCATTTCTTAGAATCGGATCTCTACATTGCATCCATGTAAGTGATTGGATCCTTATTGTTCTTATCGAGTTCAACAGGATTACCGTTTCGGACCAAAAAGTCATAGTATCTATCCGACTGACATAGTGCTCTACTAGACTACCTTAAGAGTGTAGGTACATTGGGCTTTGGGTTTGATTTAATCAAATTCGATTCAGATTCAGCTACTTGTATTGATTTTTTCACCTACCAAACTTTTTCAAGTTCAATCTTAGAGGCATTAGTTCCTTCAACAAGAAACTTCTTTTCCAAAAATATTACCTTAAGGTTGACAAACATCTTTTGTTCATCAACGAGGTAGAAATAATATCCTTTGGTCTCTTTTGGGTATCCTATAAAAATATACTTGCATGTCAAACCTAAGTCTAAGCTTATCCATCACTAAATATTTGACATAAGCCGGACACCCCCAAATCATAAGGTGCGAGAGTATTAGCTTACATCCTATCCATATCTCATATAGCATTTTAGCTATAGACTTATTCAAAATTCTATTTAGAATATAACAAGCCGACTCGAGCGTATATCCCCAGAACAAGATTGGCAGACTAGCAAACCCATCATGGATCGAACCATGTCCAATAAGGTCCGATTCCTCCTTTCAGACATACCATTATGCTGTAATATTCCAGGAGGAGTCAATTAGGAGAGAATCCCATTCACCCTATTGCAAAAACTCACTGAAAAGGTACTCATTCCCTCGATTAGATCGAAGAGTTTTAATACTCTTCTTAGTTTGCTTTTCTACGTCATTATGGAATAGTTTGAATATTTTAAATAATTTTGATTTGTATTTCATCAAGTAAACATACCCATATCTCGATAGATTGTTAGTAAAAATGATGAAGTAGAAATATCCACCTTTAGCACTTGAGCTTATGGGTGGACATACATCAATATATACTAGATCCAGGAGTTCATTGGCTCGTTCATCTTTTTCAGTAAAAGATGACTTGGTTATCTTATCAAGAAGATAAAACTCAAAAGTTGAAAGTGATTGACAATCACCAACTTCGAGGATTTTCTTTTGAGTCAACCTATTTATGCTGTTTTTGTTAATGTGAGCTAGCCTACAGTGCTAAAGATAGACATTAGATGCATCATTTATTCTAGAATATTTACTGAAGGATTGAACCATGTTAACAGGCTATGAAATAATATAAATACTATTATTCAATTATTCAATTATCCAATAAAAATTGTAATACCATTCAGAATGATATTACAAAATTTTTTTATTGAAAATTTATAACTATTTCTGGCTAAAAGGCCTACAAAGATAATATTCAATTAAGAGCTTGGACAATAGTGATATTAAAAAAAAATAACTTTATGAGAATTGATTACAAGGTTCGTGATTTTTAAAGCTAGAATTGGAACTTGTCTTCCATCTCTAACATTCAGAAACCTATCATCTTCATCAAATCTTCTACTAACCTGTAAAGCCTGCATCGAATTACAAATATGATAAGGACTTCTGGTATCTAATACCTAGGCAGTAGTATGACATATTGAGAAATTGCAAAGAGTTATCATATAATTACCTTGCCCAGCAATTTCTTGCTTCTTCCTCGACCTCTTTGGATCTAGGAAGGCAATGTACTAAGGATAGTTTCTCTTTCAGTGCCTCTGCTTCTTATAAAAGAAGCACTCCATCTGGCTTTAATCGGGTTAGGCTTCTTGGTTTGACCTTGTGCAGACGTCCCAGCATGTTGTTGCATCTTCTTATTCTTCTTCTTCTTGTTCTTCTTCCCTTTCTTAAAGAATTGATAACCAGAAGAAGACCCTTCCACTATATTCACCAACTCCTTATGAAGCTAGTGATCCTTCTTAAAATTCTGCAGCAACCCCAATAAATCATGATAGTTGATGTAGGCTTTGTCATTCTAAAATGAGTAAGGAAGAGGAGGAAGGACTTAGGCGAAGAATACAGTATCGCATCTTTTTCAAGTTGCTCATGCAAGGAAAAGTTGAGCTTGCTTAGGTATTCAATCATCTCGATCATGTACAATACATGATCGGTGACTAATGTCCCATCTCTCATCCAAGCATTGAAAATGGCATAACTAGTCTTGTACCTTTCAACATTATCAGGCATGCCAAAGAACTCGTTCAATATTTGAAGCATGTCCTATGGCTGAGCATTCTCGAATCTATGGCTAAACTTGTTCAATACAGTGAAGGATGGTACGATCATTGAGCCACTTCTGGTAAGTATCTCGAACCGTCACTCTAGCATTCAGAGCTGGCTCCTCGGGTATCAGATCTGTCAAAATGTATAGAATCCATTCATGCTCCAGGATGATTTTTAACTTTCAATACCAGCTATCGAAGTTGGATCCCATTAGTTTGTCATTGTTCAACAATGATCGAAGCATCAGGAAAATGGCCATTACTGTAAAAAAAATCAAAACTTAATTAGTATATGAATTATTAAGTCTAAAGACTTAGACTTTAGTCTAAAAGTTCTCTCATTATTTTATACGAACTGATAGCTTCTACCTCGAATTCAAGGAATTACCTTAATTCCTTAGTGAGTATCAGAATCCATACAGACTTTAGCTGGTCAACCCATATGCATCTATGGGTAGGTTCTTAACCAATTATTTCTCTAAATAACTTCTAGTAATTATTTTACCTTAGAAACCTAATCAATAGACTTTAGCCTCCACTGAAAAGATCTAGCTAGGTCTAACCATTAACATGATCATATTTAGTGCATCTAACTAACAAATCATCAGGCCTAATTTTGGTCGGCCAACCTAACCATCATTAAAAAAATAGAGCTAAATCATCATATTATGAATGATAATTTTACTAACCAATAAGCATCAAGCCTTTGAGCCTCCAATGATTATTAAACTAATGGATCCATTATCACTCAACTTAATAGGAGGCTATGACCTACTTATCACCATAACTATATCATTTTTAAAGATCTAATAATTTTAGAGGATTTGATTAACTTATTTTAAGAAGAGGAGAGAAGATTAATCAGTTAATTTTGATCCTCCTGCTGACTTCACCAAGTCAAATCAAAAAGGGTCAAATTCAAGCTAGTCTTAGGAGCATCTAAATCAGTCACACTGATTTACCTAATTGACATAGGTGAACTCAAATCACCAAGTGATCTAATCAAAATCTAATTCATCAGGTTAGCCAGATAAATAAGATCAGTGGAAGGGATATGCCATTAACTCATTAAAGATCAAATCACAGTGCGAGTAGCTTCTAATAAAAATCACTGGTTTGGACTACCAAACTTACCTTAGATACCAATCGGTTCATTAGTTTCAATTTTAATCAACCTAGTAATTTTGGGCTCAACTATGGAGTCATGAATCAACTTCATTTAGTTCTCGTTAAAGATATGGACTTGACCAACTACAACTATTGTAATTGAGTCTAAAGAGTCCTTGACCTAATCTAAATCAATAATTGATTAGATTTGATCAATTACTTTAATTAAGTCCATTCTTTAATCTAACCTTAGTGTTGATCCTATGATTGATTTTGATAATTATCAAACTTTGAGTATATTATGTATCTAATCATATATTTCAAGAATGTATGTAGAATTTTTCAAGTATCTAAAATGAAGAATTTATCTTAAGGATAAATCCTCTAAAGATGCCATGCCAAAATATTTAAAAGAATAAGTTCACACATGTTTGGATGGCTTGGTATGAAGAAAGTAAGATTAGAAGAAGAGAAAATAAAATTGAAAGAAGCAATTATATTTAGAAGAGATTGAGACCAAGAAATTCAAGTTTGGAAGGTCAAACAATAAAGAAAAATAAAGCCATAAATTTTAGAGCCATCTTCAGAAAATTTGGAGGCTTCTCCAAAAAATTTAGAGGCTTCTCTAAAACATTTAGAGACTTCTCCAAGCTATTTAGTTTGCCTGCACATTATCTTGGCACAGGTTCGAGAGGTCTCAAAAATAGCTCGAGTCTTCTCCATTTCAGGAAACAAAAGTTTTATTTTTATGTTCTAAGACTGAGACATCTCGAAAATTTTCGAGACTTCTCAAAGAGAAACCGAGATGTCTTCAAAATCAAGAAGTCTCTAGATGCACAACAACCTTCAATGACTAGTTTCTGCACCCTTTCCAATGACTTTTTTTTTTATTCTAATAGCTATTTCAAAATTTTCAATGGCTAGAACTCTCTCTCCAACTATTTTTAAGGATATTTAAAGATGGAGAATTAATTGAAAGGCAAGATTAAGAAATTTTAAGAGAGAATCTTTTATTTTTGGTGAGGAATATTGAATATTCAAAAAGAAAGAAAAAAGAGAAAAAAGTTGTGCATAGATTTTAGCAAGCTTTCAAAGTAATCTTCTCCAACATCTGTCACATTCTCTCAAGTACAAATTAAAAAAAGCCAAGCTTCAATCGAGCACATCATCAACTTCTTCTTTAGGATTTAAAGAGTTTCAATTCTATTTTTACTTTTGTACTGAAATTCTGTACTTATATTTTTTATTTCTTTATAAGTTTTTGTAGGAGAAAGAAACTTAGGGATTAGGCCCGTCCAAGCTTGGAATTGGACTTATTAGGTTTTGGTTGGTTGGCTCAAAAAATCAACTAGATTGTTAGAGAATCCGAAAAACTAACAATGTAAGGTTTTGGTTAGTGCTCTTATAAAAATCAACTAGGTTTGTTTATGAGCCTAAGAAAACAAACGCACTATAATCAATGATGGATTATAATAAAAATTCTAAGAAAAGCTTGGAAAGTGGACATAGGTGCCGGTTGCACCAAACCACTATAAAACTTTGTGTGTTTGTATTATGATTTTAATTTTTTTTTACTTTATTTTTATTTTTTATTTATATTATTTAGATTCTTGGTTTGCATACACTATATTAAATCCACTGCTATTTATATTATACACATCTCCATCAAATCACTTAGGTTAAAATCAAAGCACATACTTGTTTCAAAAGTAAATTTGATTGTAATTTTAAAAGAACCTAATTCATCCCCCTCCTCTCTTGGATTGCTACCTCTGGGCAACAATTGGTATCAAAATAGGTGCTCTAATTTTGTTTATTGACCTAGTGGTCTTGACCTAAAGATCTTGGCAATCCAAAATAAAATTTTTATTTAATGAAAGATATCCTATAGATAGACCTCCACTATTAAATGGATCAAATTATATATATTGGAAAGCTAGAATGAAAACTATCATATAAGCATATGATTATAATTTATGAAAGATTATAATCGATAGTTCACACACTCCCCAAGCAATGAAAGAGTATGATAAAAAAATTGCCCAACTTAATGCTAAGGCTATGAATATACTTTATTACATCTTAGGTATTAATGAGTTTAATATAATTTCTTCATGTATTTCAGCAAAATAAATTTAGAATCAATTGGAAGCAACCTATGAGGGAGCAAATTAAAGAGAAATATCAAGCTCCCAAGAAGACAAGATAGCTCACTCCAACTTATGCCTCATGGTTCATGAGGATGGAAAGAAAAAGAAGAAGAAGGAACAAAGAAAAAAGAAAATTTTGATTAAGGAAGAGCAAAGCATAAAAAAAAAAAAGAAAGAGGAAGAAGATATCATCAATCGTTGCCTCATGGCTAATGCAAATGAGGTAAATCCTGAAAACTCTTTCTAATTCACATTTGTGAATTATTTGAAGCCTTTAATAACTTGATGAATGAATTCAAAAAATTAAAGCTAAAAAATAAAGAGCTTAAAAATTTAATCTTTTTTTAACCAATGAAAAGAATAAACTATTAACTGAAAAAGAAGATATTTAAAAAAAATAAAAACTTTAGCTAAGAAAAAGAAGAATATTGCAAAATTTGAAAAAATTTTAATTGAAGAAAAAGAAAAAGTCTTAAAATTAGAAAATATTTTTTTGTAAGAAAATGCTAAAATAAGAAAAGAGATTGAAACATTGAAGCCTATGTTCAATAAGTTTACAATAGGCTCTCAAAAGCTTCAATCTATTTTAATCAATCAAAAGACTATTTTTGATAAAATAGAAATTGATTATAATTCATTTAGAAAATAAAAATTTGTTAAAAATATGTTTAGCAAATCTTCATTTGAAAATCATTCAATTATGTATTTCAAATACAACAAAGTAGGCCATAAAATTTTAGAATGTAATTTTAAAAGAATTGATCATACTTAGTTTAGGCAAATTTGGATTCCAAAAGAAATCTTGAGCACTAACTCCAATAAACCCAAGAAAGCTTGGATACCAAAAATTATGAAGTAATTTTGTAGGTATACCAAGGATCCAATGAAACTAAAGGAGCAAAATTCTTTTGATGGATGCCTTGGAAATGAAAATGGATGGATGATACTATTGGATAAAATCTAAATTTTTCTAACATCATACCATCAATGTTTATTTGATTTATTTTATTGATGTTAATAATCTATCAATATATTTTCAAATCATATTCACTTGCTTGAAATACTTTTCATATTTCGATAAGATTAGTATGAGTGATTGATTTTGATGTTTGTAATAATTTGAATATTTTATTTTTAAATTAATATGTTTCCCTCTATATATCATGTTATGAATGAAATTTTTTTTATCTTAAAAAATTAGCATGATATTTTAAGCATCCCCATATCAATTTTATAATTAATGAATTTAATTTAAAAAGATGCTTTATTGGGTATGAATATTTTAATTGCTAAATCTATAAGAGAAATTAATTCTTGGCATTCCCTATACAATGCTAAATTATCAAAATGCTCCTAAAATTTTGCATGGAATAAGTACTTGAAGATAAGACTTTCAATTATAAAAATCAAGTTTTTGAAGTATTGATTTATATTGTATCTTAAGTTAATCCTTAAGGATTTCAAACTCCCTAATTGAACTAAACCTGTAGAATCTTTATCTAGTTTTTTCTTGATTTGAAATTATTTTATTGATTATTATAACCCTCTAATTGATTATTTTTTTTTTTGATCCTCTAAATTGACTTGAATATATTTCTTGATCATTGATTTGATTATCTTTTTTTATCTTAAAAAGAAATTTATAAATATTCATTGATTGACTTTGAAATTTGAATATGAAAAATGCTCTTCTTGAATATTTTAAAGTTGATATCAAGCGAAATATTTTAATAAAGCTATCATTTAATTTTAAAGCTAAATTTTTAAAGAGAACTTTAGTTTTAATTAATTGGTATCAAAAAGCTTACTATTTATCATATATTTATTGATTTATCTTTTGATAAAAAGAGAAAAATATATTTGCATCAAATCTAGTTTTATACAACTATATTTTTAATATGATATCATTTGAAATAAATTCAGAAATATATATATATATATATATTGAACCTAATTTCTTGATATTTTTTTTAAAAAAAAGAGATAATATTTTTGAAGAATAACTAAAATTTTTTTTATAGTTTGCCTTGACTAATTTACTGATATCAATTTAAATTAATTTATCATTCTAAATCTTTAAAACTATTTGATTTGAATCGATTCATCATTATCAATTCAAAGAAATTAATTTTTAAGTGGTATTGAACTATTAAGAAAATCATAATTTGGTCTAAACTTCAGTTTAATTGGTATCAAGAAAATCTTTCAAAAAAATAACTTTTAGTTTGATTTTCAAAAAAAATGGTATAAAATTGATTATTGGCATAAATTGGTATAATTAGTATCAAGAAGTTTCTTTTTAAGAAAATTTTTATTCTTGGTATCAATAGTATTATCTTTGCCTTGCATGTTATTGCATTATTTTTGGCAAAAAAATTGAATATGATGTCTCAAATCTATTTTATATTGATATACTCTTGATATGATATCTTTTGAGATAAATTCAATAAATTTCATATATTTTTTTGAACTTAATTGAGTGATATTTCTTATGATAAGGAAGATCTGAATTTAAATAGAAAATCTTTCTGATAGATGTACATATCATACTCTTTTGATCTTCTTGATGTTTATTCTTATAATATACATCCTTTTGTAAATACTTTTTGAATTTAATAAAAAATAATTTTTTAAAAAAGTTAGTATCTTCTTAAGTGAATGCTATGCTTGATTGATATTTGATTAATTAATGCTTAGTTCGCTCAATTGATGCTTATGCTTTTAAATTTTATTTTATTTTAAAATAATTTTATTTGCAAAAGTAAGAAAGAGAATTCATTTAAGATGAATTAGTTACTAAATTAGTATTAATTAAAAATAAATATATAATTAATTAAAGAGACTCAACTTGAAAGAAAAGGGGGAGTAAGAATAATGTAAAGCTTAAGTATGCAATTTTTTTAAAAAAAAGAGAGAGATAATGCTAAAGAATGAATATATATATATATTTTAATTTGATAATCTAAATTTAAAATATGCTTATTTTAAAATAAAAAGAGGAAGAAAGTTAAAAAAATAATTTAATCCAACTATAAGTATGAAAAATAGGAAGAGAGATATTTTCTAATTTGAATTGATTGAAAATATTAATTAATTTAAGTTAAGAAAAATGAACATTGATTGCATAATGCTTTTGAGCTTTTATGTCATTATCTAATTTGATTTACATGATTTGATTGCTCTATCTAATTTTTGGATAATTAGTTGAAGTTACATTGAATTTAGAAATATATTCTTACTTTAAGAAATGAATTTTTAAACCTAATCTTGAAACTTATTTGAAAATTCAAATTTAATACTAAATTTCTAATGTGCATTACAAAATTCTTATGAATTATTTGTACTAAAGTAAGTTAGTCGACTAACTCTCAAAACTTAGTTAACTAAGTCCCCTGAATCCTTAATTCTTATTTTCTATGTTTTCTATATTTTGTTATCTTCTAATACTTAGTCGATTAACTCCTGACTTAGTCGACTAAGATGCATGCTAAGCGTGCCATTTGATTTTTGATAGTCTTTCTTTTTCAATTTTTTTTTGTAGGCTAGACTTGCTTCCTAAACTTGATTTATCTCTCATTAACCATTCTTTTTATGATGTATCAAGTCTTGATTTCCTTCAAGAGCCTCTTGATTGATGATACTCTATTTGATTGATGAAAGTCACTTAGAGCATTATAAATGCTTGGAATTTAAACTACACATCCTCAAAAATAATATTAGTAACTCAACAAATTATACTCAAATACTTTCGTTATCATCAAAATCAATCAAAGGATCAATAGCATGGTAGGCTAGGTCACATTAATAAGAACAGAATAAATAGATTGACTCAAGAGGAAATTTTCAAAGTCAATGATTATAAATCACTTACGATCAGTAAGTCCTATCTTCTTGGAAAGATGATCAAGTCATCTTTTACTGAAAAAGATGAGTGAGCTAGTAAACTCCTGGGTCTAGTACATTCTTATGTATGTAGACCCATGAGCTCAAGTACTAGAGGTGGATATTTTTACTTCATCACTTTCACTGACGATCTATCGAGGTATGGATATGTCTACTTGATGAAATACAAGGTGAAATTATTTGAAATATTCAAACTATTCTATAATGATATAGAAAAGCAAACTGGAAAGAGTATTAAAACTCTTCGATTTGACTGAGGGGATGAGTACATTTCTAGTGAATTTATAACACATCTAGGAAAGAATAAAATTCTCTTCCAATGGACTCTTGAAATATCACAGCATAATGGTGTGTCTGAAAAAAGAAATTGGATCCTGTTGGACATGGTTCAATCCATGATTGGGTTTGCCAATCTGCCAATCTTCTTTTAGGGATATACGCTCGAGTCGGCTTATTATATTTTAAATAGGGTTTCGAGTAAGTCTACAGCTAAAACACCAGATGACATATGGATAGGGCATAAACCAATACTCTTGCATCTTAGGATTGGGGGTATACAGCTTACGTCAAACATTTAATGATGGATAAGCTTAGACCTAGGTCTGACAAGTGTATTTTTATAAGATACTCAAAAGAGACCAAAGGATATTATTTCTACCTCGCTAATAAACAAAAGATGTTTGTCAACCTTAAGGTAATCTTTTTAGAAAAAAAGATTCTTGGTGAATGAACTAATGCCTCTAAGAGCAAACTTGAGAAAGTTTTGTAGATAAAAAAACTGACACAAGTAGCTAAACCTGAACCAACTTTGATTAGATCAATCTGGAGCCCACTATACCTGCACCCTTAAGGTGATCTAATAGAGTACTATGTCAGTCGAACAAATACTATGGTTTCTTGGTCCAGGATGGAGATTCTATCAAACTCGATGAGAACGATGAGGATCCGATCACCTACATGGATGCAATGCAAAGATCTAATTCTAAGAAATGGCTTGAAGCTATGAAATCCAAAATGAAGTCCATAAAAATAAACGATGTATGGATATTGATTGATTCAACCGAAGGGATAAAACTCATAGGGTGTAAGTGTTGGGAATAGTATCCCAAAATCAATCATCAGCCTATTGATGGTTGAACTATTTTTATACTTATATATGAATTATTAATTAAATAAAAATTATTCTAGCTTTTTCATCATAAATTTTTTTATCTTCTAATGAACTCCCGTGTGTTGTGGTGAAGTCCTTATGACTATTTAGAATCGACAAAGGAGGACTAATCATTTAGTCCTTAAATCTGCTCGCGATCAATTAATATGCCATTACTTAGGATGACAACGTTTATCGAGTGTAGGTCTTTGTATGCCATATGGGTTGATTGTCCTCTTAATCAAGAAGTGTAGAGATATTGGTATGGCATGTAGGTAAAATGTAGGAGTATATCTGTATTGAACGCGACCAACTCTGGAGCCTTTCTACTGTCAAGATTTGCTCTAATGAAATATGGGTATAAGTGTCCTTCCAATCTGAGAACACCATGGTAACTTCAAAGCAACTCACTATGCTTTGGTACTGGATATTTGAATTTCTAATTCAGTGATCGAAGATTTTTGGACATAGTCAAGTACTTGAGGAGTCGGTGTGTGAATCAAAATGGGATTGACTACTCGGGTTCAAGAGCTGTGTTCAATTATGTTTCAATTTAGCAAAGCCTTAGTCAGGGTAGTCCTAGTAAGGAGTCACAGGACTGATTGCATTGAGACATGATTTGGATGGACTTTTTAGAGTTGGTAGTTTAACTTTGAGCCCTCCTATACACAGAGGTTAAAAGGATAAATTATACGATAACCATATTTGTGTAGGTTATGAACATTGCGATTATGACTATTCAATCTATCAGGAATCGGGTACCATTGCTAAATGATCACTTTGATTAGTACAAAAATTGGTTTCTGTGCTACCAGCTTAGGTTCAAACCTACGGGCTCATATACATTAAAGATATCTACCTGATCTGATGGCTGTGAGGAGTCCCACTAGACTGAAACTCTATCGTCAAGAGTCTCACTAGACTAGAACTCTTCAATTAAGAATTCTACCATATTAAAACTCTAAGTCCTACTTGTCTGAGACTCTATGATCATGAGTTCCACTCATTGGGACACTAGGTCAAGAGTTCCACTGGTTTGGGACTCTTTGATCAAGAGTTTCATATCAATAGAACTCTGTTGTTCGGATATCCACTAGATTTAGATTCTATGCTCATGAAAGATTTAATTAGTGATTTGATTACTAATTAACTCAATTTGATTGAGTAATGATTGTTGGATCAAGTTCAATTGAATTGAATTCAATTGGGTTTGACTCGATTAGGTTATGAGATGACCTAATTGCTGAGGAGGTTTGATCCTAAATTTGATCGGGATTTGGGCTTGATCAATTTTTGATTTAATTATAATTTAATTAACTTTAATTAATTCTAAATAAGTTAGATTTAATCTGATCTAATTAGGCCTAGCCAAATTGGTTTGGACCTAGTCTAATTGGATAAGGTTTATCTGAGACTAGTTTGACTAGTCTTCCTGCGCCACCTCACCTTATCCTTATGCCATTTAATTTCTACGAGAAAGTATTTCTCATGGTTTTTCTCTATGCAAAAGGGGGTGCACGCCCTCCTTTCTCACACCACAATTTGATAAGATCAGGTTGGTTGCCATTCAAATTCAACTGAAGTTTGAATTTGAATAGACAACCTCCTTATCTTATCTCTCCCACATGCCTCCACTTGTTTTTATGCATTTATAAGTCATGAAATTTTTGGGACATGTGAACATCAGAAAAAAAGCCTTCTCTCTATGTGTGAGCTCCCCCTTCTGCATGAGAAAATACAAAAAAAAATCTAAGAGAGGAAGAAAGCTAGAGAGGGCGCAAGGTTTTCGTGAATGCTATCCTAGGATTTCAACCTAGGATTCGAGAAGGAGTTTCATGAGCTACGAGTATCGTAAGCCCATGAAATATTTTGGAGAGCCTCCTCTACCTCTCCTCTACCTCTGCTACTAATCTAATCTAGAATGTCTGAAGAATTGATGGAGGAAGATCAAAGGTGTTCGATCAGAGCCATCAAGAGCATCCATCATCGAGCTAGCACTTGAAAGGAGCCAGTTGGGATCAGAGCCTTGTGTGAACCATTTGTGAAGGCCAGACATCCTATGTGGCTATGTCATAATGAAAGAATCTTTTTGGTGGTGATCAAATTATGGTGATCGACTACCCGCACAAGGTATCATGTTCTGAACACGTAGAGTAGTAAAATTATTTTACTGATGGTAGTTATTTTATTTTCAGATTTCAATGCATATATGTCACATTAGATCTTAGATTTATAGGATTTATTGATTAGATCAATAGCTCTTAAAAAATTAATTAGATTAATTTTTAATTTTACTATATTTAATTTTCAAAAAAGTTTCGAAAGTAGAGCTAAAAACCCTATATGTTTTCCATCAATGGTATCAGAGCAAGTAAGTTGTTTAATGTGATGTATATGCATGCTTAGATTATTTATTTAGATTAGATCTAAATAATAATCTAATTTTTAAATCTAAAAATAAATTCATGATCGCACGAACTGAAGGTTGACCTGCTGTAAGGTGCCCTTATAGTGTAAAGGTTGTAATGGTACGTGCTAATCTAAAATATTAATCAAAAAATTTTAGATCTGATCTAATGATTTTTATGATATGATTGAATGATTTTAATCTAATTTTTAATCATAGATAAGTGTTTACATTAGATCTAAAATTTCATGATTTTTATGTATTGTACATAGATTTAGATTAAAACTTATAACTAGCAGCTGTTTGTGAAATGAGCTGACCCATTTCTGAAATGAGTCAACCCATTTGGTGAATAGTGCTAGATTATAAAAGAATCTTTCAAAATTTTAAAAAATATTTTTAAAATGCTGAATCCTAACCCTCAGTCCAAAAACTTAATTAAGAATTAAGTATTATGAATTAAAGTCTAGAATTATGAATTAAAGATCCTAAGTCTTTGATCATAAAATATGGGTTATCAGGTTAGATGAATTAGGTCCATTAATTGAGTTAAACCTAAGATTAGTTAAAGAACATATTAAATTAGAGTAATTGATCAAATCTAACCAAATGTTGATTTAGATTAGGTCAAGAACTCTTTAGACTCAACTATAATAGTTGTAGTTGGTCAAGTCCATGCCTTTAATAAGGACCAAATGGACTTGATTCATGGCTACACGATCGAATATAAAATTACTAGGTTGGTCAAATTGAAACTAATGAACTAAATGGTGTTTAAGATAAGTTTGGCAATCTTGACCCATGATTTTTAATTAGGAACTACTCGCACTGATTCAATCTTTGATAAGTTAATGGCATATCCCTTTCACTAATCTCACTTACCTGGCCATCTTGGTGAATTAGATTTTAATTAGATCACTTAGTGATTTAAGCTCACTCATGTCAATTAGGTAAATCAGTGTGATTGATTTAGGTGCTCCTAATACCGGCTTGAATTAGGTTCTTTTTTATCTGACTTGGTGAACTCAGTGGAAGAATCAAAATTGGCTAGTTAATCCTCTCTCTTCTTCTTAAAATGGGTTAATCAAATCCTCTGTTGCCCAAGCATGGCTACCCAAGAGGGAGGGTGAATTGAATATTTCTAAAATTAAATGACTAATGAGTAATAAACTTGAGATATGAACAAATTAAACTAATTAAGTGCTTAATGAATCAAACTATATGATGTGCAGTGAATAAAAGTAATAGAGTAAAGCACACAAGCACAAACACATAAATTTATAGTGGTTCGGTGCCAAACTAGCACCTACATCCACTTCCTAAGTAAACCACTTAGGAATTCAACTATAATTCTCAACAAGAATTATAGTCTAATTATTTTTTGAGCTCACAATCAAATCCAGTTGGTTTTCTCTGGCTCATCAATCAAAACCATGCAAGATTGTTTTTCGGACTCACAATCAATCTGGTTAGTTTTTCTCGGATCATCAACCAAAACCTCATAAGTGAATATTTTTCTCCGGGCTAACAATCAATCCTGATTGGTTTTAATCTTGGCTCACCAATCAAATCACTATAAATATCCAACTCAAGGCTTGGACCAATCCAAGTTTCTCACCCTAAGAAACTTGAAATAAAAAGAAGAATACAAAATAAAACAAACTCTTTTGAAGCATAAGAGAAGAAAATCTAAGTTGTTTTTACTTGTAGGCTTGAATTCTTCTCCTTGAATGATTGAGAGATTGTGAGGCTTCTTAATTATCTTCACTCTTGCTCTCACTTGCTTGAGGATAATTTATAGTGGAAGGACAAAGGATCACTCTAAAAATAACTCCTTCTCTTTTCTTTTTAGCTCACTCCTTAGTTTTCTCAAAGAATATTCAATATGCTCTCCAAGACCTATTTTTAATGCTCCAAAGATTTTTTTATATATCTTTGAGGTTTTCCATCACTTCTTGACATCTGAAAGATCTTCAAAAAGAGTTCTAACCATTGGAGATGAGAAAATGGCCATTGAGAATCTTGTGGGATGAAAAAGCTATAGTTCTAAAAATTAGCCATTACAGTCACTGAGTCGGCTTAGTTTTTGACTGGGTCAGCTCAGTTTCTGACTGGATCGACTCAATTTTTTGGATCTTGAAAATTTTACTTTCTGTATTTTTTATCTTTTACTTCCACTAAGACTAGATCCGCTCAGTTCCAGACTAGGTCGGCCTAGTTTACGTGCCATGCATGCCAAAGATTATTTATGATCCTTTCTTCTTCAATTTGATTTGTAGGCTAGACTTGCCTTCTTGACTTGATTTTATCCTCATTAATATATTGAAAAATACTTGAAAAAAATTATGAGCATTTAGAATTTTGAAACTGCACATCCTCATAAATATCGTTAGACTTTATAATTTATACTTAAAACTCTTTATCATCATCAAAATCAATCTCTAGGTTAACAATCTCTCTCTTTTTGATGATGACAAAATTTTTGAGTATATACAAAATAATATGTAGTAAGTTTCTAAGAAATATATATTTATAATGCATGAAACCATTTAAACAATAAGAACATACTTTATTCTAGATAAGCTTAAGTATATACTCAACAATAATTCTCTCTCTTTTTAACAGCATCAAAAAGAATAACATTAAAAGAAGATTATCAACAAAATCAAAAAAATAAAATAATCTAAAAATATTAAGCTCCTCTTTAATATTATAATCAATTGAATTTAATTTTTATTCAAAAATTGCTCTCCCTTATTATATGCCAACTTTTTTAGTTTCATTTCTTACTTACTTTTGATACAGCTAAATCAATTTCTATCATTATTGAATTTTGTTTCTCATAACTGAATTAATATCACATTATGACAAGATTTTGATGTAATTTAATATGTCAAATTTATTTTCTTTATTTATTAAATTTTTTCTTTCTTATTGTCATTAAAAATATTTACTATAATCCAAGATATCAATTGAGTTTGAAAATATTTTTTTAAGAAATTCATCTTATCAAACAAATATGTCAACATTTTAGATTATTCTTAATCTCTAATCATGAGCGTTCATAAATTAATTTTATTTAATATATCTTTAATTATAATAGTCAATCAAAATGACATCCTCAAAATCAATAAGATAAAATATTGAATGATTTAACATCCAATTGATGGTATGATAATCAATCAAATCAAGATTAGATCAAAAGGAAACTAGATAGGTTACATTCAACTAAAAAAAATTTTAAGTCCTTAGAGATTAAGTCAAGATGTAATACAAATCATTAATATCAAGCACTTGATGATTTATGAATGAATGTCTTAGCTTCAAGTACTTATTTCATGAATCTTTTAGGAGACTTTTAATATTTAAATATTTTATGAAGAAATATCAAAAATTAATTTTACTTGCAAATTTTTGGTAATTAAATATATTCATTGCTTGTTAAGCTTCTTTTAATTTTGTTAAATTCAAATTTTGATATGAGAAAGCTTAAAATATCATGCTAAATTTTAGAGTGATTTCATTTCAAAACATGATACATAGAGGAAATCATATTGTTCTTTAAAAATCAAAACATTCAAGTCATGATATAATTTTATTATAAGCATCAAAATTAGTCAATTATACATAAGAAATAATTCAAGCAAGAAATTATCATATGCATACATATTAATTTATGAATTTAAGCAATCAAAGTGATTTTAACAATCATTGATGGTATGATGCAAAAGACTTAAATTTTACCGAACATCATTGCCCATCCATTTTGAATTCTAAGCATCCATTTCTTAAGAATTTGCTTCTTTCATTTCATTGAATGCTTGGCATACCTACAAAAATCGATTGCTAATTTTTGGTACCCAAGTCATCTTGGATCCATGGAGGTTAGAGCACATGATTTCTTTTGGAACCCAAATTTATTTGATTAAAGTTTGACCGATTCTTTTAATATTACAATCTAAAATTTTGTGGCCAACTTGGTTACATTTGAAGCAAACAATAGAATGACTTTTAGGTGAAGCTTTAGTGAACATATTCTTGATAAATTTTTATTTTCTTAAAGGATTATACCCAATTTCTACTTTATCAAAAATAACTTTTTGATTGTTTAATATTGCTTGAAGCTTTTGTAATCCAAGTGTAACTTTTCAAAAATGGATTTTAAATTTTTAATTTTTTTCTTAATTTTGTATTTTCTTCTAAAAGAGATTTTTTATATTTTAAAAGCTTTTCTTTTTCTTTGACTAAGAATTTTTCAGATTTTAAAAGGATTTATTTTTCATCAACTAAAATTTTCTTTTCTTTCAAAAGAATATCTTGCTTAATCAATATTTTGTTCTTTTCTTCAACCAAATTTTCAAGCTCCTTATTCAACTTAACATATTTTTCAACTAAAGATTTTTTAGATTTGAAATACATTTCTTTATCTTTAGCCAAAGTATCCTTTTCTCTTAAAATATCTTCTTTTTCTAATAAGATTTTACTCTTTTCATTAGCTAAAAGAAGATTAGACTTTTTGAGTTCCTTTTTTTTCAGTTTTAATTTCTTAAATCCATCCATTAAGTCGTTAAAAGCTTCAAACAACTCATCAAAAGTAAAATTGGAGGAGTTATTAATGTTTACCTCATTGTCATTGGCTATGAGGCAAGAATTTGTAATACATTTTTTCTCTTTATCCATCAAGCATGATTTGTCTACTTTTTACTATTCTCTTTGATCTTTCTTTTCTTTACTTTGCTCCCTCTTAGTTGAAGCTTTCTTTTTCTTTTATTTTTTTATTCTTCTTTTTTTTTCTCCCTCAAAGATCATTTCTAATTTTTTCCAAACATCTTTTGTTGAAATGCAAGAAAAAATCAAATTAAATTCATTTAAGTCTAAAGAGCAATAAAGAATATTCATAGCTTTAGTATTTAGTTGGTTCATTCCTTTATCATGCTCAAGTAATGCTTTGGAGATGTGTAAGCCATCAATTATAATCTTTCATAAGTTATAATTATGTGCTTGTATGAAGATGCGCATTTATGATTTTTAATAACTATAATTTGATCCATTAAGCATTGAAGGTCGATCAATAGAATAACCTTCATTAAGTAAAAATTCTATTTGGATTGCCATGATCTTTTACTCTTTGACCACTAGGTCAATAATTAATATTAGAGCACCTACTCTGATACCACTTATTGTTCAAGAATGGCTATCTAAGAGGAAGGATGAATTGGATATTTCTAAAATTAAATGACTAATGAGTAATAAACTTGAGATATGAATAAATTAAACTAATTCAGTGCTTAATGAATCAAACTATGTGATGTGCAGTGAATAAAAGTAATAGAGTAAAGCACACAATCATAAACACATAAATTTTATAGTGGTTCAGTACCAAACTCAGCACCTACGTCCACTTCCTAAGTAAATCACTTAGAAATTCAACTATAATTCTTAACAAGAATTACAATCTAATTATTTTCTGGGCTCACAATCAAATCTAGTTAATTTTTTCTAGCTCACCAACCAAAGCCATACAAGATTATTTTTCAGGCTTACAATCAACCCAATTGGTTTTCCCCGAATCACCAACCAAAATATCATAAGTGATTATTTTTCTTCGGTCTAACAATCAATCCTAATTGGTTTTAACCTTGGCTCATCAATCAAACAACAATAAATGTCCAACTCAAGGCTTGGACCAACCTAAATTTCTCATCCTAAGAAACTTGAAATAAAAAGAAGAATACAAAATAAAACAAACTCTTTTAAAGCATAAGAGAAGAAAATCTAAGTTGTTTTTGCTTGTAGACTTGATTTCTTCTTCTTGAATGATTGAGAGATTGTGAGGCTTTTTGATTCTCTTCACTCTTGCTCTCACTTGCTTGAGGATAATTTATGGTGGAAAGACAAAGAATTACTCTAAAAATAACTTCTTTTCTTTTCTTTTCAGCCACTCCTTAGTTTTCTCAAAGAATATTCAATATGCTCTTCAAGATCTATTTTTGATGCTTCAAAGATTTTCTTATATATTCTTGAGGTTTTCCATCACTTCTTGATATCTAAAAGGTCTTCAGAAAGAGTTCTAGCCATTGGAGATGAGAAAATAGCCGTTGAGAATCTTGTGAGATGAAAAAGCTATAATTTTGAAAACTAGTCATTACAGTCACTAGATCGGCTCAGTTTCTAACTGGGTCGGCTAAGTCGTACTGGATTGGCTCATTTCTAGTTGGCTCGGCTCAATCGCACTAGGTTGGCTTGATTTTTAGCTAGGTCAGCTCAGTCCCCTGGATCTTGAAAATTTTACTTTCTGTGCTTTTTATCTTTTGCTTCCACTAAGACTAGGTCAGCCTAGTTTGCATGCCTTGCATGCCAAAGACTGTTTGTGATCCTTTCTTCTTCAATTTGATTGTAGACTAGACTTGCCTTCTTGCCTTGATTTTATCCTCATTAACATATCGAGAAACACTTGAAAAGAATTATGAGCATTTAAAATTTTGAAACTGCACATCCTCATAAATATTGTTAGACTATATAACTTATACTCAAAACTCTTTATCATCATCAAAATCAATCTCTAGGTCAACATCCTCTAAAATTATTAGATCCTTAAAAATGAAAAAGTTATAGTGATAACTAAGTCATAGCCTTCCATTAAGTTGAGTGATAATGGGTCCATTAGTTCAATAATCATTAGAGGCCCAAAGGTCTGGTGCTTATTGACTAATAAAATTATTATTCATAATATGATGATTTGATTGTATCTTTCTAATGGTGATCAAGTTGGTCGGCCAAAGTCAGGCCTGATCATTTGTTGGTTAGATGCACCAAATATGATCATGTTAATGATTTGACCTAACCGAATCTTTTCAGTAGAGGCCAAAGCCTACTAATTAGATTTTTTAGGCAAAATTAAAATTACTATAAGTTGTTTAGAAAAATAATTGGTTATGAACCTATCTATAGATGCAAATGGATTGACCGACCAAAGTCGAGCTTGTGTGTAGTCTGTGTGAATTCTAGTATCCACTAAAAAATTAAGATAATTTCTTAAATTGGAGGTAGAGGCTATCAATTCGTATAAAATAGTAGGATAACCTTTAGACTAAAGTCCAAGTCTTTATGATAAATAATTCATATACTAATTAAGTTTTGATTTTTCTTATTATGCAATATGGCTACTACCCTATCGCTCTGATCATTGTTGGACAATGATAAACTGATGGGACCCAACTTTGATAGCTAGTATCGAAAGTTAAAAATCATCCTGAAGCATGAACGGATTCTGTATATTTTGATAGATTTGGCACCTAAGGAGCCAGCTTTGAATGCTAGAAGGACGGTTCGAGATACTTACCAGAAGTGGCTCAATGACCATACCACCATTCGGTGCATTATGCTGGTGGCAATGAATGATGAGTTTAACTATAGGTTTGAAAATGCCTAGCCACAGGAGATGCTTTGAATGTTGAATGACTCCTTTGGCATGCCTAATGATATTGAGAGGCACAAGACTAGTCATGCCATTTTTAATGCTCGAATGAAGGATGGGGCGTCAGCCACCGATCATGTATTATACATGATCAAGATGATTAAGCACCTAAGTAAACTGGGCTTTTTATTGCATGAGCAGCTTGGAAAGGATGCGATAATCAACTCTCTACCCAAGTTCTTCCTCTCCTTTCTTACTCATTTTAGAATGATAAAGTCTACAGTGAACTACCATGGCTTATTAGGGTTGCTGTAGAACTTTGATAAGGATCACCAACTCCATAAGGAGATGATGAATGTAGTGGGAGGATCTTCTTCTGATCGTCAATCATTTAAAAAATGAAAGAAGAACAAAAAGAAGAAGAAGAAGAAGGTACAACCACATGTTGGAACATCTGCATAGGGTCAGACGAAGAAGTGCAAGCCCGACCAGAGCCAAGCGGAGTGCTTTTTTTGCAAGAAGCAGGGGTACTAGAAGAGAAATTATCCTCAGTACATTGCCTTCCTAAATCTGAACAGGTCGAGGAAGAAGCAAGCAATTGCTGGGCAAGGTAATTATATGATAATACCTTACAACTGCTCAATATGTGATACTATTGCCTGGATATTAGATACCGAAAGTTCTTATCAAATTTGTAATTTGATGTAAGGTTTGCAAGTTAGTTAAAGATTTGATAAAGGTGAGAGGTTCCTGAATGTTGGAGATGGAAGACGAGTTTCGGTTCTAGCTTTAGAAATCATAAACCTTATAATCAATTCTCATAAAATTATTCTTTGTGAATATCACTTTTGTTCAAGTTTTTTATTGAATATTATTTCTATAAGCCTTTTGGCCAAAAAGAGTTATGAATTCTCAATAAAAAAAAAAATTAATATTATTTTGAGTGGTGTTATAATTTATGTTGGATAATTGAATAATTATATTTATTTACTATCACATCCTGTTAATATGGTTCAGTCCTTTGGTAAATATTCTAGAATAAATGATATGTCTGAAGTCTAACTTTGGTACTATAAGCTAGGTTACATTAACAAAAATAAAATAAATAGGTTGGCTCAAGAAGAAATTCTTGAAGTCAATGATTATGAATCACTTTCGACTCGTAAGTCCTATCTTTTTGGTAAGATGACCAAGTTATCTTTTACTGCAAAGGATGAGTGAGCCAGTAAACTCCTAGGTCTAGTACATACTGATGTATGTGGACCTTTGATATCAAGTGCTAAAAGTGGATATTTTTACTTCATAACTTTCATAGATGACTTATCAAGATATGGGTATGTCTATTTAATAAAATATAAGTCGAAGTCGTTTGAAATATTCAAACTATTCCATAATGATATAGAAAAGCAAACTGGAAAGAGTATTAAAATTCTTCGATCTGACCGAGGGGGTGAGTATCTTTCCAGTGAGTTTCAAACATATCTAGAGGAGAATGGAATTCTCTCCTAATGGACTTCTCTTAAAATACTACAGTATAATGGTGTGTCTGAAAGAAGGAATCAGACCCTATTGGACATAGCTCAATCCATGATGGGGTTTACCAATTTGTCGATCCTCTTATAGGGATATGTACTCAAGTCGGCTTGTTATATTCTAAATAAGGTTCCAAATAAGTCTATTTTCAAAATACTATATAAGATGTGGACAGGGCGTAAGCCAGTACTCTCGCATGTTAGGGTTTAGGAGTGTCTGGTTTATGTTAATCATTTAGTAATGGATAAGCTTAGACCTAGGTCTGATGAGTGTATTTTTATAGAGTATCCAAAAAAGACCAAAGGATATTATTTTTACGGAAAGAACCAGGTCTAGGGTTCTAGGGTTAGCTTTTAAAACTTTTTCAAAATTACAGTGGAAGAGATAAATTAATCATATTAAATCATGAATAATATAACATAAAATCCTAGATCTAAGATCCTACTACATGATTAAGGCATACTATTAAATCAAAAAATAAAATATCAAAAGAACTACATATTGATCATATCAACAGCAGACTACTCTAGATCAGATCTAGATATATAAGTAGGAAGATTAGATCATCTTTATCTTTGAATCTCGAGTTTCTTAACTTGTTGATCCTGACTTGAGATGGTTGCTCCAAGCCGCATATGCATCTAGCCTCTACAAGTTGTCCACACGAGCCCTTGATCATAGATTTGAAGTCTGATGCCTGAAAATCAGCACAGTATGCTAGTACTGTGCTGATCCTTCTTCGACGGTCGATCTAAATTTTTATTCTTCAATTTTTAGACTTTTCAACTTTTAGAAGTCAAGGAAAATGATACGTGATGCTGAGACACCTCTCAAACACTCACAAAGATGGAGGAATAGGAGTTGATGAAAAAACCTAGAAGAAGATCCTCTTCTTCTTCTTTCTTCTCTCACCAAGACATCTTGATTGGTGTCTTCATAAAATCCCATGCCCTAGGCTTCCCTCTTGGATTTTTCACATCTCTAATGGCCTCTCTCATATGTGTAATACACAAAAATATTAGATCAAAATTTATTTTATACATGAAGATATAGAGGAATCCTTGATTAGGTCAAATACCTAGTCAAGAGGTATCCAAATAGGGCTAGACTTGGGGTGCCCAACTCTTGAGCGCCCCCTCCTTTTTTTTTCTTCATGAATCACCTGAGAATGTCGCACAAATCTTCCTCTAAAAGTCATAAAAATTCAAAAATAAAAATAGGGAGTGGGTGGCACAAAAATAAGAAAAGAGTTTTAGTTGCTTAAAATTCTATCTCATATAATTTAAATCAACTCAAAATTCTTCTTTGACTTGGTCCACCTTAAATTTTCATGTAAGAAAGAAGGAAGGGACTTGGGGTGTGCATGGAGGCCTAAAGAGAATATTTTTCACAAAAAAATCCAAAAGAAATGGTGTGGGGGGGTGTTGGGGCTAAGGTGGCGCATGGAAATAGGAGTCCTAGTCTCACTAGGACTCCTAGTTTGACTTGGTCCAACTTAATCCTTAGACCAACTTAAATTAGGATTTAATTAATCCAATTAGATTAGATCTTAATCTAACTAATAATCTAATTAAATTAGATCAAATTAGATTTAATTTTAATTTAATTTTTAAATTAAATTATAAATTAGGTTGATGCAAGTCCTAATTGAATTAGAACTAGTTTTTTCTTGCAATTTGCTCATCCAATAAACCAATTGAACTTGATCCAATTAAGTTCAAATCAAATCTAATTAAATTATATTTAATTAAACTTAATCTCACCCCTCTAGCTTAATCAAATTAAGCCAATTAGCAATCATATTGCTAATCGATCCTCCTGTAATATTTGTACTAGGTCAAACATCAATCATATTGATTGTTTAATCCTAGAACGATTCTTAATCATCAATCAACCATCCGATCAGATCGAGAACTCTTATATATGTGACCTCATAGGTCCAAACCTAAGCTGGTAGTATAAAAATAAATTCCTGTACCAATCAAAGTGACCATCTAGCAATGGTATCCAATGATCAGATAGGTCGAATGTGTAAAACAACATCCTTAGAATCCATGTAAATATAGTTTTCATATAATTCATTCTCTTGACCAAAATGTTCATAGGATACCTCAAAGTTTAACTGTCAATCCCAATGAGGTCATCCACATTGTATTTCAAAATATCAAATTCATCTCATGGATTATCCTGGTCAAGGTTTTTGCTATATTGAAATATAATGATGCATTCTTTTTCAACTCTTAGAGTGGTCAATCCTATTTTGGTGACTCACTGACTTCATAGGTACTTGATTGTACCTAAAAATCTTTCGTCATTGAATTAAAAATTTAGTTAGTCTAGTACCAAAGTACAGTAAGTTGCTTGCAAGCCACTGTGGTAATCTCAAATCTAAGGAATACTTATACCTATATCCCATCAGAACAATTCTTGATAGCAAAATGCTCTGAAATTGATCACGTTCAATGACGATATATCCATACATCTCACTTGTATGCCATACTAGTGTCTCCATACTTCTTGATTAAGAGGACAACCAACCTATATGGCATACAACGATCTATGCTCGATAAACACTATCGTCCTAATTAATAGCGCATCATTTGATCATGAACGATTTTAAGGACTAATCGATAAATTCTCTCTTTATCGAAACTAAATAGTCCTAAGAACTTCATCACAATAATAGAGTTCATTAGAAGATGCATATCTTATGATGAAAATGTTAAAATAAATATTTTATTTATTAATAAAATAATTATAATTATAAAATAGCTCAACTATCAACAAGCTGATGATTGACTTTGGGATAGGACGTAAGCTAGTACTCTCGCACCTTAAGATTTATGGTATAGACTATAACGAGATGTTTTCTTCTATGGCAATGCTCAAGTCCATTCGAATTATGCTTGCGATAGCTATCCATCTAGACTATGAAATCTAGCAAATGGATGTGAAAATAGCTTTCTTTAATGAAGAGCTAGACGAAGAGGTGTATATGATACAACCTGAAGAGTTCACATCCATAGATGAGTCTAAAGCATGCAAGCTTCAAAAGTTCATTTATGGACTGAAGCAAGTATCTCGGAGTTGAAACATGCATTTTGATAGGACGATCAAAACGTATGGCTTTGATAAGAATGGAGAAAAATTCTGTATATACAAGTGAGCTAATAGTCCAGCAATTATATTCCTTGATGAGAGAATCGAATGCTTCGCATGCACGGGCGGGGCTGCCGACACTCCATTAGGCCTCTCGATTTGTAGGGAGGATCATCTTGCATAGTAGATTTTTGGTGACCTGGGGGTTGTGGAGCCCTTTGTCATTTAGTTTCATATCCTACTTTGGGATGTAAAGCTCAAAGAAAATTGGGATAGAAGGACTAGCCCCGAAGACCTTGAGCCTTGCCTCCACCTCAAATGGAGGGAGAGAAGTAGAAGCTGAAGGAAGGGACAATGGGGGAACTAAGGCCATGGGGGGCAGAAAGCATAAGTGAAACAAACTCGCCCCCAAGACCATGTAGGTCCCTTCCAGAAGTTTCAGGGCTGTGGCTCGGTCCATTATCGAGCTTGGCTCCATATGGCTCTCCGAGGCTCAACCTAGGCCCTCATCGATGAAGGCTCGCCCACCATTGTGGCCTTCTATTTCTTTGGTGTGCCTTGCGGAGGAGCTCGGTGTTCACCTACATAGCTGCAAGATAGAAAAAAGTGTGATTAGAGAGATGCCGTAAATCAAGAACTACTACAAATAATGATGAATGGATGCCATACCATGGGGATTGGTGTGATTCTGTCGATATTGACCAATCTCTGCTCGGATAGCAACTCCTATAGAAGAGGAACCTTACGACCAGATAGAGCCTTCAATGAACGATGTCATCATCGGATAATTAGGGGGCTTGGTTTATAGCCTTGCAAGATCGACCCTATGAAACATCGAACCTCCACTATTGGTCTAATGGCACTAGTTGTCTACACGTGTCATCCGTTGATAAAGACGGAGAGTTACGAATATAGAGTAGTATGCTTGCCATGCTCGAAATCATGATACCTCATAAACTCAACTAGCGCATTAACTATAGCTATCAAAAAAAGACAGCTAGACTTGATTAATGACCCTCGTCAATAAAAAATCTTAAGTCTCCACTTGTCTGAGCTAAAGCCGACCTCGGACTCGGGAGTGGGGGGCAAATGATACATGATTGATGTTGGATGATGATGGAACCAAATATCATAAGGGCTGATGTGGCCCACATGGTTAGAATGTCTTCAATCTATATCAGGACTATGCCATCCCGAGATCGCCGAAATCTCACGAAAAGGACAGAAGATCATCAGGATCTCTATGCCATTGCTGGCATAGCAAAATAAACATTACATATTGACCCCTTATGTATGGTTATGGAATGGCCTGCTGCCATTCCTCCAAAAACGATCATCGACCTCCACTTACAAAAGGAAAGAGAGGAACCCCTCAGGTAAGTCTCTCAACCATCCCAAAAAGTTCATCATTTTTTTCCTCTCTTCCTTCCTTTGTTTATGGTTCCAGCTAACTTAATCGTCAGAGGGCCCCCAACTAGACATGCTTTGGCAAATGAGCTTATTTGTAGGTATGGACCGGTGTCCTCACCTTGAAGATCGGTGTTTGTCCCTACCGCCAAATCGATTATGGACCTATATATCGGGAGCCAACGGCAACATGGATAATATGTTGATTGCTAGCACTGGTCAATATGAAAATAAATCTCCGAAGCTTAATATCTAAGAGGTTTGCTACGGAGGACCTAGGGATAGCTAAGAAGATATTTGGCATGCGGACTCATAGAGATAGAGAGCATGGCAAGCTTTAATTGAGCTGGTCTGATTACATTGGCAAACTCAATGGATTTAGCATGGTTGACGATAGGTCAGTTTCTACACCATTAGATGGGCACTTCAAATTGTCAAAGAGAGATCCTCTAAAGAATGAGAAAAAAGAAAGAAGACGAAAAATGTTCCACACACTTCGAAGGCGGAAAACTTGATGTACGCTAATGTGAGCCATTTCAGGGGAAATGTGTGATCCAAGATGGGAACATCAGCAAGAAGTGAAAAGGATCTTTCGGTATTTGTGAGGAACGTAGAATTCTAACTTATATTTCAGAGGCTCTTTTTTGAATGCTATTGGGTTTGTTGATGTTGCTCATGTCGGTTGTAGGGGGACCGGAAGATCTACTGCTGGATATGCGTTCTTAGTGGTGGTGATGCAATTGATAGGATGCTGCGGTCGCGAGATATTGTGGCTTCATTCTACTGAAGCTTAATTTGTTTCTTGGACTGAAGCAACAAAGTTAATTTGCTCAACTTGGAGTGAGATGAAGAAGACAGCCAATGAGTAATTCCTTTGGCAAAGGATGCAGCTTGTCACTCCAGGACAAAGCACATAGGTGTTTGGTATCGTGCCCTTTGATTCGCTTTGAAACATCATGATCTGAGTTTGGATAAGATCCATACAAAGATAAACCTTGCCCACATGTTGACAAAGTTGTGCCTCCCGACAAAAATGAATTTTGCAACAGTTTTTTCAAGTTGGTAGAAATTGGAGTACAATGTACGGAGAATTGCAATTTTTATGAAGACTGAAGATGAGCTATGTTGAAGGTCAGAGATTTGCCTCAAGGGGGATTATTCGCCCATGTGTGCCCTCTCTACTGACTCACCCATGTTCCATACTCGTCATTGAATTAGGTTTTCATCAAATGGATGATATTTATCCCCGCTTGTCGGTCGCTTATAATGGCTATTTTGGGGAACGAGAGGGAGAGGTGAAGAAATAGTGAGGAACTTCCTCTAGATTCTCTTGGAACTTTTAAAGGCTTTCTACTGGAAGTGAACAAACTCTTACAAGCTTGGCTTGTCGACCTTCGATGCACTGATAATTTCAAAATACTCGAGCATTAACTTTGGTCGAGAAAATTGGCGTAGGTATCACATGTAAGTCATGATTTTCGTGTTCTCCAATACCTATGAAAGTTATAAAATAAGCAATAAATCAGGGTATTATGGCAACAAAACAATTTTATTGCAGAAATGCAAGGTAAATAAGACTCAGAGAGAAGGTTTTAGTAGAGATTATATGCAACTAGATGTACCGAAAGGAATGGAATTACAATCAACTAAGGCTTTATTTACTTTTCATCAGCAGCTTTAGCTTCATTTACATGCAAAGTGACATCTGCATTTCAAACTTGAAAGCATGATTCAATACTTGTTGACTCAAACCATAATTATGGAATGCATCATTTGCATTTCGAACTTGAAAACATAATTAAATACTAGCTAGTTGACTCGAACCATAATTATGGAATGCATCTGGACATGGTATTGGTGGGCAAGCAGCTTGCTTGCTTCGTTGATCACTGAATCCATTTTCTATCACAGATTTCTTGTCCATCAACTAGAAAAAGGAAATTACGATAGCTGGTTAATGAAACCATCAACTTTGGCGTTCACTTTCCTCGAAAGGAACTTCATGCATATAGGTGGGTTCACTTTAGCCAAAGCTAGTATAGATTGAGGAAGAGTCCATATCCCATCTCCGCAAATCAAACCGGAGGCGACGGCCGGGCCAAATGCATTCGCTTGAGCCTTGTTGACCATTTCCCACACAAACAATATCAGGCTCCCTACACACATATCAATAGCAAAGTACGATCCAATATAGAAAGGTATCGCCATTGCCATTGGAAGTGGTATAAACCTTGCCATCTTCTTCCCGGAAAAATCTCTCAGCAAGTTGATAACGATTGCAGCAGCAAAGAATACGTAGCAGAGAGTGAGGCAGTGCTTTGGCAGCGACGAGAAGCCTTCGACACCAAGTATCGCCATGTTCCGATAAACGAGAGCATAGGGAGCCGGATATTCACTGTCGGGCATGCCAAGGTCATTGAAGGCCTTGTAGAAAAGCCAGAAAACGCATGGAGCAATCACACAACCCATTGCCGTACCAATTACTTGGCTAATAAACATGGACCTTGGAGAGGCTAATGTCAAGTATCCAGTCTTAAAGTCTTGCATGAGGTCTGAAGCAGTGGACACAATGCTCATCATGACACCACAAGCTGCGAGACCTGCTAGCACACCACCATGTGAAGCACCTGCCCAAGCTCCAATAATGAAAATGGCGAGCTTCCCGTAGGTTGAGGCAAGAGACCAATCAGTGAGGCCACAACCATAAGCATTGCAGAAGGCTAGTGCCGGTGCAAAGATGTAGGAAACCAAAACATAGTACCATTTGAGTTGAGGGAAGATGTGGGGAAGGGTGGCAGTGGAGATGGCAGCAATGGCAACATAGCCCCCATATGCAACATATTGTGGAATTTGATCTTTGAGAAACATCTCAGTTCGGCGTTGGTCATCGAAGGATATGGTCGTGGCCGCAGTGACAGGGGCACCATCATCCGAGACAGGAAGCGTGCTCATGGAACCTCTACTCCGCAATACAGAAATGAAGGAGGAAATTGTTCGAGTAAAGACCTTGACAAAGTTGTAGAGACCATCTCCAAGGATCATGGCAATGCCAATGAACACCTGCAAGAGAGAAACAACTGTGAATCCAGTAGCAGGACAATTTAGTGTACTTAATCTATTTATAGGTTCGGTATAAACACAAGCAAGAACAGCACGAGCAAAGAGGAGTGGATGGTTACCCTATAGCCCTGCAAGCTATGGAGACTGCTAGATGGGATGTCCGCAGGATACCAACTACCCTTCTTATCACCTATAAGAGGCCACATGACTCCCCAAGAAAGAATGCCTCCAAGGAGAACAGATATGTTTACAAGGTAGGGGCAGATCATTCCAACTCCAACATAAGTCGCGGAAAAATCAAAGTAAAATCTGCAACAATGTACATTATCATATCACCAATGTGTAATTAAACAATCAAGCTAGCGACTGATGATTTTAGAAAATCAATGACTTAAAGCTGGGAACTTTTCAATGAGCAAATATTTGTCAATATCTTACATATTAAATCCCTTTTATTGGAATAAATGAATGAAATGTGAGAGAGAGAGACAGAGAGACAAGTATTTTTTGACAACAGGGGATGGAAAGGTTATGCACATTACTTATTTTCATAAGCTTTGAGACCAAGTGAGGGAAAGCTTGCAAAACCACAGTCATCACCAGCAGTGTAAAACCATTGGAAAAATCCCCAGAGGAAGCTGGAGACAAAGCACTTGCCTAGCGTCCTGACCTGCTTCCTGAAATATATAACAAATCAATGTAGCATCAAGGAAAAAAATTAAATATGAAAGGCTTAAGCACAATAGTTTCGTAAATTCTTTTAGAATTTTACTTTGCTAGTTTGGCACCCTGAGGAGTGTGGAAGCCATTAATAAGAAAAGCAGTTGCAGTTCCACTTGGATAGATCAGCTTGTAGTCGATGATCATGATCTGAAAGATACATTGGTCAGTAAAGTTCACCAATCTTAAGTAACTTATGAGAAATCAAGACATTGGGAAAGCTCAGTGTCTCATATCAACCAGTAGATGGATTGGTTGCTTCTCAAACTTTTCCACTTAAAACACTAGTAGATGTATAAATAGGAGAAGGATTACCTTTCTTAGGGGCACAAGGGAGAAGAGTCCAAGAAAACTAACAACAAAGAGAAACCCAATCATCCATCCTAATCCTGGATCTTTTACATTCTGTGCATTGTCTGCTTCAGTAGCTTGATGGGCAATTCTTTCGCTCATACCAAAAAGGTAACTTCCAAAGCCACCTGTTTAGAAGAATTTTATTGTATAACTGAAACCCAAATCACCAGAACAAACAGAATAATATGACAAGGGCTTTTAGTTGAAAATATCTACTGGTGAAGGCATCCATAGTTGCACCCACAAATAATCAAACTCACGCTACCGCTCATTGTTCACCTAATTTCACATTATTTAGGTGCACAGTCATCGAGTTGTTCTTATTGATGTCTTTCTTATTATCCATTCTGCCTGTGGCTTGCTCAAACCGAGATCAAGTTCAACAGCAAGGGAGCCAAACAAGCCCAAATTTGAGGTTTCTTAGCCTAAGTTGAACTGGCTGTACCAACCCTAATGGACCTGGGTAAAAGTGTTTTATTAAAAAAATCTTAAAAATTATTGCTTGTGCTCGGTTAGCCTACAACAACAGTTTGTTCATTTAATTGCACCTCTCATTTAAAGTTTATAAGTATTATTATCATATAACAAACCGACAACGTACAATATGGAGATGGTTTGAAATTTACCAGTCCTGGAGCGAGAGCGAGCCATCCCAATCATACCATGTGGGTTGGTATCTACGGATTACCCAACTTCACCCTACTTTACCTAATTCACCCGTCCCTAAATGCCCAAACATGACAAGATCATGATAAAATTGTCTGTATATTAATGGCTTCATGCACGTGCATCCATTTTTCCATATTTCGTAACAAAGTAGATGGTGTATAAACAAACAGAAATGTCAGAAAAAGAAGTTAGAAAAAATTGTCTTTATGCCTTTCGGTGGTCCATGATAAGATCTTGCTCTTTGAAATTTGAAGAGAGAATTCATGTAATGCGCTACAACCAACTTTGGACCACCACTATTTGTCAAGTATGTATTTATAAAATTTCCTATTCTCGGTATGCAAGGAAAAAATGATTAAGGAAACTAAATCGTTTGCATTGAAAACCAAACCTAAACCCGACTTTCTATTTTTAAAAAAAAAACATCTAAATTCCACTAGAACTAGTCCTTCATGGAATCCATTAAAAGAATAAAATTTGATTTAAAACATTATTGCTAAAAATAGAATTTGGATACCGCACAACCGAAATAGTGATGAATAATAATTTCGGTTGCCAGGAATACCAAATATCGGATATTTTTGTTAAAGCTATATATATTCAAGTAGAAAGTTGTTGTAAAGGAGAGTTAGATTACATCCATCAGCTTCGCTGTGCAACGGATAAGAACTTGAATCAGGTTTAAACTCTAAAACTTTCATTTGAATTTGAGCCTTATCCCCATGGATTGGAGCTCACCCGTCTAACTGTATAACAACTAAGTGGATGAGTTCCACGTATAATAATCGTAAGTACACGAAAATTATAAAATAAGTGCTTCCAAATGTCAAGCAAGCCGGCCTCCATTGACCCAAAAAGTTGGATCTCGGCAACACGATTCACGACTTGGGTATATATTTCCTCAAAAATAAAAACGTTTTTTAAAAAAAATAAAGATAAAGAAAGAATTATAGCTATGATGATCCGAGGGTAAGCATACCGCTGAAGGCAATGCCCGAGGCGGCGACGACGCAGGTCTGGATAACGGTGTTCTCCTGGCGGGTGAAGGCTTGCTGGAGAAGGCCGGTCTTCTCGAGGACTTTGGTCCAGGTCTTGATGAAGAAGAACCCGAGGAGGCCGGCGGCGACGTTGAGGGAGGGGATGATACCGGTGGTGAGGTTAAGCTTCATCACTATGAAGCTGAACATGACCGAGAGGAAGAAGGCCACCACCATGGCCCGGAACGTCACCTGCTCCCGCCACGACGGCACGGGCTTTCCGTCGAACAACCTCTCGATCGACATCTTCTCCTCCTCCTCATCTTTCTCCTCCGCCACATCCCTTCCTTCCTCCATATCTTTCCTCGTCTTCCTGCGGTGGCTCATCTGGCTCATCTCCACCATCTGCTCCTCGTCCTCCTCCATGGCTGCTTCGCGATTCGTGAGGCCCATCCCTCGCCTCGCCTCGCCGTTCCCCTGGGTCGCCATTCCAGGCTGATCTAGAGAGACACGGTGTGGTGGGAGAAAGCGTGGAGATATGGTTATAGCACTTTGTGGGGTGCGGGCTCTCGCTATTTATGAACTGGTGTCAAGCTGGATCTAGGTTTCTATAGGCTGTGTGAAAAACAAACGCGCATTTACCAAAAAAAGACAAACGCGCACCGCCCGTACGATCAATATCATACGGTCCACGTTACCGGATATTCTCATGAAAAACAGACGCGCGTTTACCCAAAAAAAAAAAAAGGGCACGACCCGTACGATCAATATCATAGGGTCCACGTTACTGGATATTCCCTTGGAAGTTCGAAGCAGCCGCAGTGTAGGACGAGGGAGGCGAAATGGGAATCCGCTCTAGGGATTGGAAATATATCCGCACTGAATCTGGGGTCTTAATTGGCCTTAATTACACTTACATATTTTTCTTTTTTGGTACATATAGGTGTAACAATTTATTATTAAAAAAAATAAGTCTGCTCGGATGCATATCTACTAAATTTTTCATTAAAAAATCAGGCTAAATTGGGTATATATCAACTAAATTTTCCATAAAAAGAATCTGGCCTTGCGTTTGACATTTTAGCCAAGAAGATACCAAGGAAGGATCCGTATCTTTCCTTTTTTTTTTCTTTTTTCTGTTGTGGGAAAAAGCGGTCACATGGAATGAATGACGACCAACCGGGAAGCTTTCACATGGAAGGACGTGAGAGACACGGGGACCAGGCCTCGGATGCGCCTCAGGGCCCTCGATTTGCGCTGTAGAGAACGGGACGGTTCCGCTCACATCATATCAAAATCATAGGAGAGCGGTTCCACCTCACCAATCGGTTAGGATGGTTATCCAAAATTATATGCTCAAATAGCACGTTAAAATAAAATTATATTTTTTATATTATTTTATATATAATTTTTTTAGTATAAATATTTTTATCAAATATATAAACTAATACATAGTTATAACTCATAATTTAGACCATAATTATAGCTACAATTATGTCAAACATAATTTTTATGATATAAATAGCATAAATAAGAATACTTGATGCTATCATAGAGTACCGTAAAATTCTATACCATCACCAAAAGATAGATCATGATCAAATAATATGTATTCTATACCATCACCAAAAGATAGATAATGATCAAATAATATGTGCTCACGGACAATTCATTTATCCATTTTCTAATTAGGATCATCAAAATTGCAGTCTATCTTGAAGTACAATCTGTGCGCTGTTAAGAATAGCGCACTGTTGGTGCTTTAAGATTCATGCATAAAAAATGTTGATATATATATCGGTTACATGAGATGTGAATAAATATCTTAAATTTTAATCCGAATGATTGTTTTAGAAAAAAAAATTGTTACGTAGATAGGTGGGCTTGACAAATGTACTTAGTTTTCGTTTGACAAGGGATCTAACCTACGTTTTTTATAATAGAGGGTTGGACCACTCGTCAGACGTTGCACCAGAGCAGAAAATGTGGTGTGAAATGGTGTATTTTGGTAAAAGGTTTTGGGCGCACAGATGGCGTCGATGGAACTGGGAATCATGAATAGCCCGTGTTCTCTCGAACGGAAAATGCTTTCGAACTTTTATTATCATATCATTATATATATATATATATATATATATATATATATAGATATATATCCTTAGGAATGAAAGACAATTTTTTGCAAAAAATTTATTGTACCACATGCATATAATTATGTTTCCTTTTGAAAAATAGGGTCGGACAACGTCTAATATAAATTTATGGAAAAAAAACCAAGAATTATATAATAAACAAACCGAAAGAAATAAATTGTTGAACTATATATATCGTTCTGTAAGGCCAATTTTACAAGAAATAAATTGTGGTATCACATGACATATGAAAACAGAAAACTTTTGATTGAAATTTAAAATTTTAAAAAAAAAAAATAGAACTTTCCATGTACATAAAACCAACGACTCCGAGCATTCCAATCATACATTGCATGACACGTTGAGTACATGTGATGAACCAAACATACCGTTATGTTTAAGGTTGTCTCTCCCACAGCCAGGAGCTTGAGTATTCGTCCATAGAGAACAATGACAGTGAGAGACTGCCTCCATTTTCTCGCGCGCATTCTATCCCCGGCCCAACCTAGAAGATTCTCAAGGTGGAATTAAATGTGAAGCAAATATTTCCGAAACAGTTGTAGCATTTACTCAAACCATGAGCAAACAAATAATAATTGTTATAAAAATCAAAGTGCAGACTATCGAGTCAACGGATCCAAGAGATCTCTGTCATGGAAACCAGCTGGATTGTTTGCCTCGTGTGAAGGGCATCAGCCAGCCATTGGGCGGAGTGGCGATTAATAAATTTTGATTTGACTTGCGGTGCTTTCTTGTAGACTTGATAGCTTAGATTCCACTTTGGCGACGCTGACGGGCGTTCTGATGCCCTACTTTTCTTTTTGAGCGCTTTTATGGTAGCATTCAAACGACTGGATACGTCGGCCATTCCTGCCAAATAATTCTAATGGGATAGCTGCTGCTACGGCAATGTTAGCCATCAATAGTGAGCCCTTTGTTTGGGAGCATGAAGGTTTCCTTATAAAATTAGTTTTTTTTTACTTATGATTTTGTTTTTACTTAAATACAGAAATGCTCTTTCAATTGTGTTTTTCTTTTTTTTTCTTTTTTTTCTCTCTCAAAAGAATCATAGAAGGTTCCCATCTCTCATGACCACAATCCAAGTGTGACGGACAAAGAAGGCGCTAAAAAATATAATGAAAAGTATGGTTGACAATGTGATCCGCACCTTACCTAATCATGGTTGCTTCTTAAAGTTGCGGCCTCATAGGGTAGTAATCCAAAATGCTATCTTTTAAAATAACTTGTAAGCTCAAATTATTTTCAAGCATGTAAACATCAATTAGTGAACAGTCATATATATCACTGTATATTATGAAATAGAAAAATATAAATTTATTGTACCAAGTGAGCTCAATCAAATCAAATGAGGCTCAAACTTTAAGCATATCAATATTGCCAAGATTGATCATGTTACTGTACATGATAAAAAGAAGTTGGGATTACAATATACTCATTAGAGAAAATTAATCTTCTTAACGCAAAATTCTGGTACGAACCGCCACTAAGCCCTTTTCTTCTCTCCAACCATGAATTTGATGGAGATGTCTTTAGAATTCTGTAGCTGTGAGAAAAAAAGAGACCAAAATTTGCCTATACAAGTCACATCCACTGTGGGACTCCAATTGTATACTTAATTTTAAATTAATTACTATATAGACCATCCAGGCTCATGGAACTTAATAAAGAACATCTTTCTTAATGGGCTAGCTTAGTATACTATATCATATGATCGACCCTCTAACTTAGAAGTTACCAGGACATAAAGTATTGCCAAACTACGCAAAATTTAAAACTACTATTTAAAAGGCAATGCTATAAACATGATTCTGTTTTCCATTCCCCTCCCAAATCGTTTTCTTTTTCAATTTACTAGTTTGTTATTTATTTGATAATTCAATAATTATGTCAATATATCTGACGTGATATCTTGATTATAGAAAAAAAAAACTTCAAAGTTATTCCAAAATATATTTTCATATAAAACTTAATATAATCATGTCATGACTATTCTAATATGCTGCACTTCTACTATTCTAAGTTATTCTTGAACCAAACATATCCTTTGACACTTGGGGTCCAAACATATCCTTTTTCATATTCTTCCAGCATCCTAATGTTCAATATAGATAATTATATGATGCCAATTGGAAGCACTTTTCTATTGGTAAAGCTATTCCCTCTTTATATATAACATAAATAATTTTCTTGTAAACAATGGTCAAAGACCTTTTCAACTCTCATGTGCTGATATCAAACTTGATTATTAATCGAGATAGTCAGAACAAATGATCCAAATCTCAATAAGTATACACGGAAGCAAACATTTCTTTTCACTAGAATATGAGAATATTAAAGATGTTTACGATTATTAGTAAATAGGTAGAGCAGGGAAATTAGCATGATCTCACCCGCTAGCTTTTGGGCAAGACTTTTTCCATGATTTCTAATTCCAAACTTCTAGAGTTTCTGACCATCAAAAAAATTGATAGGTGTTTGATGTCCTACTTTCTCTATCACTAGAGAATCAAGCTAACAAACAAACATAGCTGTCATTAACAATATATATTTCAGTAGATTCAAATAAATAATGTAAGGGATTCTCAAATTTTTCTAAAATTTTTTTTCTAAGCATTTTATCTTCTATTTTTAAATTTTATTATTTAAATATTTATGATATCATTAAGTTCTTTATTACCATGCTTTTAATTTATGACCATCAGGCTTCTAAATATAGGCCTCAATGGATCAGAAAAAATCCAAACATTCATATGCATTAATTTTATTTTTATTTTTTTAACCATTGGACTACTTGTTAGAAGTCTTAATGGATCAATAAAAGCTCAAATAGTAATAAATGGTCAAATTGGATGGCTATAGAAAGACCATCTTGGGATTTGATTTTAAAAACCTCATCTAAGCCTTTTCCTCTTTTCCTTCTTATTTTTTTCTCTTCAAGTCTTTTTTTCTTTATGATTATTTTTTTGGATGCTGAAAGAATCTCTATCAACCTCTTTTACAATCATGCTCATAGAAAAAGGATTCCAATTATATCTTGGAATATTTTTTTTATTTTTTATTGCATGAGAAATGAAAATACATCTTAAGACAGTGCCTCGTCTATTTCTGATTTTGGTTATTTTTTATTTCTTGATGTTTTATACATCATTTATATTTTTTCTATAATAAAATTTTATTAATTTTATTTAATTTTTTAAAAATTATATTAGAAATTCTATAAGTCCCGTTTCAACTATCATAAAATGGATTGATGGGATTTCCCATCTCACTCTCAAAAATATATGAACACAACATTACGTTGCTCCTATTTAGAGAATATTCCTACAATAACTCTTTTATATATAGAGAGAGAGATAGACTGGACTTCGATTGACTGAATCTCAATTCATATCCGATCGGATCTGGATCAACACGCATCTCCAAAACATCCCTAAAAAGAAAATACAGGACTTCTCATGCCCGTTAGCTGAAAAAAAAGAATAGACATATGACGTACGAACCATGAAGGCCTGAAGGCACCTTCAGGAAGCATGAAGGTGCCTTCATGCTTTGCGAAGGTGCCTTCAGGGAGGGTTCAATGCACGGGGATTCATCAAGATGCCTCTTATCTCTTAGAATCTCTCTCCCTCGCTGGTTATAAACATCAACTAAAAATAATAAACACTAACTTCTACTGAAATAAACATAAATCTTTCTAAAATAAACACAAATACCAAAATGATAAATACAAAGTTTCTATTTATTATATGCTGTTTGTATTTATTTTATGGAATTTATGTTTATTTTGAGAAGTTTGTGTTTATTTATCCTTTGGATGACTGAAGGCGCCTTCGTGAGGGCTGAAGACATCTTCAAAGGCTGAATAAATATAAACTATCCAAAATAAATACAAACTCTACAGAATAAATACAAACAACGTATAATAAATAGAAACTTTATATTTATTATTTAATATTTATATTTATTCTAAAATAATTTATATTTATTTCAGTAGGAGTTAGTATTTATTATTTTTAGTTGATATTTATAAGCAGCGGGGAAGAGAGATTCGAAGAGACGGGAACGTCACATCAATATGACGTGCTTTTTCTCCATCACGTCTCTTTTTTTTTTAACACGTCAGGTCAGTTAACGATGAAAGAATTCCTCTGTTTGCTTTCAGAGGTCTTTTGGAGATGCTCATCGATCTAACGATCGAAGATTTGATCGAGTTTATATTGGGATCCGATCGACTGGAGCCTAGTATATATATATATATATATATATATCTGTGTGTGTGTATGTATGTATATATGTATGTATGTATGTATGTATGTATGTATGTATGTATATGGGTAGATTTGGATAAGGTCAATTGAATTTGAGCTCAGAATCGGTCAGATCAAAACTAAATAATGGATATCCTACATTGATGATCTAAATCATTGGATGTGATCTACTACCTCAAAACTGCTTATATAATAAAAATCATATGATTTGAAAACCCTCAATCTATGATCAAGTGATGAAAAAATATATCTAATTCAATTTTATTCAAGTTATCCAATTTTTAACTACTTGATGCATAGGTTAGGGGTCCCTAAATCATATGATTTTTTATTTGCAAGAAGTTTTGAGATAGTAGATCACATTCAATAAACTGGATCATTGATGCAGGATCCCTATTATAGAGTTTTGATCCGATCGAATCTGAGTTCAAATCTGGTCAATATGATTCTAGCCTAGCTCTCTCTCTCTCTATATATATATATAGCTCTGTGTGTGTGTTTAAGCCTCCGGTAAATGCATTTTTATTTGAATTATCTTTTACTTCGGGAAACTTAACATCTCATCCTTTGTTTGCTTACTATTTATATGCTTAGCTCTTACGCAATTAGTATTTCGCAAGCAATTACTCTTTATAATAAGCTAGTATTTTGTACATAATTATACCTACGTGGGTATCCATAAACATAAATTTTCATGTATGTAAATACTACTACAAAAAAGAGCTATGGCAGCAATTCATAACCGCTGCCATAGGTCAAAAAATCGCTGCTATAGGCTATGGCAGTTATTTTCTAATCACTGCTACTGCGGTTGTCGCCATAGCTCTATGACAGTAGTTGTTGCAGCAATTGTTTGAACTGCTGCCATAGATAGCCTATTGCAGTGGTTTATAAATCGCTGCCATAGATAGCCTATTGCAGAAATTTATAAACTGCTGCAATAGATCAACCTATAGCAGCGGTTATACAACCACTGCCATAGTTAATTTATAGCAGCGGTTACATAACCACTGCTATAGGTAATCTATAGCAGTAATTTCTTAACCACTGCCATAGGTCTAATGCAGCGGTTGGCATCATTTACACCAAAGATCTATGGCAGGAGTTATAAAATTACTACCGTAGATCTTGAATAATTAAAAAAATAAAATTTTTATTTTTTTTATATATTTTATCTGATAAATACAGATATATAACATAAGAAAATATAATAAACATAAAAATTATTTTGAAATGCTAAAATTTTATTACCGAATAAAATTTATTATAATATTTTTAAAAAAATAAAATATATCAAAAGTTTCCTAAATCTACATCATCGTCGTCGTCACTAAGAGCCAAAGTTGGAGCCAAAACCAAAGTTGGAGCCAGAGCTGGAGCTGGAGCTGGAGCTGGAGCTGGAGCTGGAGCTAGAGCCAGAGCCGGAGTTGGAGCTAAAATGCGGACCAATATATCCTCGAAGTCCATGACTTCAAAATGTGCACTGAGCGTTGACATCATGTCTCTCATAATGCCCTCTAGATGAGATGCGCGCTTCTCAGCCTAATCTGCTTGCGTTGCAGCATAATCTGCCCATGCCAATGCCTTCTCAAGCTCCTCTTGGCTGATGACACCAAAAGTCTATGAGGAGATGCTTGTCTCGGATCAATAGCTCATTGGTGTGTGTCCAGGCCTACATCGGATCCTCCTAGAGTGCTCAAGCCCGAAGATCTGAGATAGATGGTCATGGAGCCCAGAGGTATCCAGGCCCTTGCTCGCGAGCGCATCTAACCGATCCTGTAATTATAAATTAAAATAAAATTTATAAGAAATGCTATAATACTAATTATATGTACTAATATATTTAATACTTACAAAAATATATCTAATCGCGGCGTTCATCGGCCTGCCCATCTTGTCCGTGCGGTTGGATTGAAAGATCTCGCTACGGTTGGACATCACTCCATCTTTCATCAACTATAACAAAGAATAAATTTATCAAAAAGATGATAAAAAATATGAATTTAATTTATCTAGTAAGATTTAGAATTAATTATCTCTCTATGTATACGACTAGCTATAGACTCGCGGTCTAGAGTGTGCGTATACTCCTGGGCTGCACGGTTCTCCTAGTTCTGATGGGAGGTAGCCTAACAAGTAATCAAATAAATAATAAATATTTAGAAGATATTTAAATAAAACTTTAAGCGTATTGAAAAATTTAAAAGTTAAAAATTTTACCTCGAATTTCTAGCTCCTCCAGTGTCTAACCATCCTCTCCCACTGACTCGGAAGACAGTCCTGTATTCAGGGAACAAGCTCCTTCGAAGTATCTCATCGGTGCTTGAGCCATCCTTTATGGAGCTTGACCTTATAATCCTAGTACAACTCTTCGATCTTCTTCAGTCGGATATCTCGAGCCCTCTCGTGATCAGAAAAGTTGTACCTCCTCTGCACAAATTTATCAAAAATCAATTATAAAATTATTTTAATCAAACATATATAGTGTAAACATATAAAATGCATAAATATAACTAAGATGCGCGTATTTATCCATATCTCCTTCCATACCCGATCCCTGATGGTAGCATCCATCAAATGCTAGTCTCTGGGCTCTATGGGAATGATGTTCGATCGCCTCACAAGCACTCCAGAAAAGAAATGCATCTTCCGTGCAGCCTCCCCTACCGACCTTCCCTCCACATCGTAATAGACCATCACCTGATGCTGGCGGTTCCATACGTATGCCATACGTATGGGATCGTGAAATGTCCGACTGGATGATGCACCTACAATGCAAATACATTATATAAATATATGTATATAAATACTATATAAAAAATAAAGTTGTGCTAATATAATAAAAATGTATACGTAGATACCTGCATAGTAGCATGTGCCTCAGATATGGATGACGGTAATAGCTCAGCTACCAATGGAGTAGATGCCATCGGTGGAATAGATGCCAGCGGTGGAGATCCTTGAGCAGTCGATGTTGAGGTGGATGGAGTATGCTCCGACTGCTCCTCGGATGCTGAACTGCGCCTAACCCACTGAGAGGCAAGGGTGAAAGCTAAATGATGTTTTGGTGCCATTGTGACCTACAATGTTAATGAACATTAATCAATATAACATGTTGAACAATAATATTAGTATAGCATCAATAAATAGTCTCTAATATGTACACTAATCAATTGACGGGTCTATCATTATGCAATGCAATAAACAAAAGCAACATGATATAAACATTTAAAAAATATGCAATAAATTCTACAACATAAATTATATTCATAAATAATTAAGAATGAGCAGTAATCATAAATTCGATCTCTTGAGCGAACCTTGGTGTTAATTCAGAAACCTAAAAGAAGAACAAAGTAGATGATGGTGGCACCTTAGGACTTAAAGTTGGAACCTTAGAGAGACATATCAAATTCTATTCGCTCGAAAGCCGAGCTGGCTCTGTGCCTGAGACATTTAGCTAAGGTCCTCCCCCAATCGGCTCGATCATGACCCAAATCAACTTGACTGCATATTCGAGCCGGCTCGGCTGTGTGCCACCCCCTCAATCACTCCCTCTCTCGATCTCTCTCATTGGCGATGGTGGCAAGGCCGAACCCCTCCCTCCTAGCTTTTCCATCTCTCGATCTTCCTCTCTCCCTCTCTCAATCTTCCTCATCGATGAGGCCGAATCCCATCCTTCCCTCTCTCACACTCTCGATCTCCCTCACCAGCAAGGCCGGACCCCATCCTTCCCAGTGATGCTGGCAAGGTCGAACCCCCTTCCTCCCTCTCTCGCTCTCTCAATCTCCCACTCTTCCTCTCTCGATCTCCCTTGCCGGCGAGGCCAGACCCTCTCCCTCCCAATGATGGCGATGAGGCCAGATCCCTCCCTTCCTCTCTCAAGTACAAACTTGTCAGGTATTCAGGTTTGGATTCGGTATTAATAATTAAAATTGGGTCCGGATCTGAATATTCAGATTTCGATCCAAACTCAATCCATTGACAGATCTAGTCTACAGCCGTCGACATGACACAGCCCAAGGCGCCATGGCATGGCCCAAAAACTATGGCATGTAGATAATTATAATATTTATTATTAATATTCTATAAATTATTATAAATATACATGATTAATAAATAATACTATAAAATTAAAAAAAATATCTATGGCTATAGAGAGCGGGTCGCATCGAAAGCTTCGAGGGTCGCCGGTGACGACGCTAGAGGAGGACGATGGCACTACAGATAATCTGTGAAACAAAAGCAAGATAGTGAGATAGAGAAGAGAGAAAAAGAGAAAAAAGAGAGAGCAGGGCAGCTGGGGATGGGGGCCAGGGGAGGGGGCACAGTGACAAGGAAGCCAAAGGAGGCTTCGCACTTGGCCGGAGAAGGGTCAAAATGGTGGTGGTGGAGGGGGTGGGGTTTTGTGGGGCCCGAAGGAGGTGGGAGGGGGCTCATCGAAAGGAGGGTTTGGTTTCGCACCGAGGTCGAAGGAGGATAGAGTGTGGGGAGGGGTTGCACGGAGGGTCGAGGGTGGATGGGTGTTCGTCGGAGGAGGGTTTCATAGGAGGCCGATGGAGGGTTAGATGGGGGTTCGTCGGAGAGGGGTTCGCTGGGGACCGAGGGAGGGTCGGATGGGGGGATGGGGGGGGTTTCGCAGGAGGCTGAGCGGGGGTGGAGGGGGTTCGCAGAAGGGGGTTTCATGGAGGGCCGAGGGAGGGTCAGATGGAGGGGTGGGGGGCCGGGTGGGGGGTGGTGAGGAGGGACGATCGAGGATGGGAGGGCTGGAGGGGGAGGGGAAAGGAGGGGCGGCGTCGGTCGAGGGGGAAGGAGGGACGACGTCGGTCGGGGGGAAAAGGAGCCTCACCGACGATGAAGAGGAGGGGGAGAGAGAGAGAGATCGAGCGCATACGAAAGGAAAGGAAAAATTTGAAAATTTTTAACCTAACCTACGGCAGTGGTTATCGAACTGCTGCCATAGATTTATGACAATGGTTATCAAAAATCACTATCATAAATGTACGACAGCAGTTATCCAAAATCGCTATCACAAATCTATAGCAGCGGTTCTATAACCGCTGCCGTAGACTATAGTAACGATTTTTGATAACCGCTGCCATAGGTTAAAAATAATTTTTTTTATTTTTTTTAAATATTATATAATTTTAAAATTTAATATTCATCTTCATCATTCATTATCTAAATAATTATCATTAGAGTATCGTCGCAAAAGATCACCTCGATCCGATGGCCCTAGCTTCATCGATCAGAAAAATTTGATTTCGACAATCACGAACGACGATGCGATGATCTGATAGATGAAGATCTTCGATGGATCCAAAAATTTATAATGATGATCTTGATGATGTTTGTAGAATACTATCAAAATTTTACTTCAATCGGATATCGTTATCATGGTCAATTTAGTATGGAATGATTTCGACCGTTAAATTAGAAACAAGCGATCAAAGGGTTAAACGGCATCCAATTATGAGATAATTTTTTATTTAAATGATCTTTGTTATAATTTTAAATATTTTATATGGTAATGATAGTAAAATTCAAATCATTTTTGTATAAACTATTAATGTTAAGCAGATATTGCAAAAGCACGAGCATAACAATCAGTGAAGTTTCAGAATGGTTATCAGGAGATGTATAGTTTTAGATCATTCTTCATCTCACGAGTTGAATTTTATAATCACCATCATAAAAAATGATTAAAGTAGTAGCCAAGATCATTTATAAAAAAATTATCTCATAATCGGACATCATTTGGTCCTTTGATCACTCGTTTATCATTTAACGGTTGAAACTAATCTATACTAAATTGACCAAGATAATGATATCTGATTGAAGTGAAACTTTGATAGTATGCTACAAACATCACCAAAATCATCGTTGCAGATTTTTGGATCCATCGAAGGTCTCCATCTATCAGATCATTGCATCGTCATTCGTGATCGTCGAAATCAAATTTTTCTGATCGACGAAGCTAAGGCCATCAGATCGAGGCAACCTTTTGTGATGATACTCTAATGATAATTATTTAGATAATGAATGATAAGGATGGACATTAAATTTTAAAATTATATAATATTTAAAAAAATATATATATGGCAGTGGTTACAATTAACCGTTGCCATAAATCAGATTATAGCAGCGGTTCCTACTAACCGCTGCTATAGATTCGACTTATGACAGTGATTATAATAAACCGTTGCTATAGGTCGATTTATGACAGCAGTTTTTGTAACCGCTGTGATAGGTCCGACCTATGATAGCGATTTTTTGTAACTGCCGCCATAGGTCCGACCTATAGCAGCGATTAACGAAAACCGCTGCCGTAGGAGCTATGGCAGTGGTTTTGAAAATCGTTATCATAGCATGCGTTGCCATAGACTATTTTTATAGTAATGAAAGCTCCATATCCTAAACATAAAATAGCTAACAAAATAAAGGACCCGAGTAGCATTTTTTATAACCAGGAATGACATCAGATGATTGCCGGTCATTTCAAAATTAGGATCACATCTATTGCTCTTCTAAGACCCGATTGTGCCATGAATCCATGTAGTAGCGGTTTCATTCCTTAACTCATCATTCATAAGTTGGTTGCTGCGTTCTTTTGAGAAGACTGTGCAAAACAATCAAATATCACTATTTACTTTGTATGTCTACAAGGGCCGGTTCTTCCCTAGCCAATCATAAGACTACTTTAATTTGACTTGAGTGGATGGGCAGCCGCTAATTAGGGATGACATTGTTTTATTTTGATTGTTGGTTTTCTCTTTTTTTTTTTTTTTTTTTTCTTTTTATTTTGATTTTTACTAAAAATCATTGTTTTACGGTCTCTGCACCGTCTGTAACCTCTTTCTCTATAAATATCTCTTTTTTAAATAAAATTATGGCTAGCCTTTGCCTTCCCTTCAATTCAAGGACTGTTCATCCAGGGATGGAGCCAATAATTTTTTCTACGATCTTTCTTAAATTCCAGTTGATTTGGGAACAAGCACCTTTAATTCTAAAGTAATTTTTGGCATGTTATGGTTGAAGTCTTGGCTCTCGAATTCCCATTTCCTAGCAGCCATTTCACCGGGTGGCAATCCAAGCTCGGGTCAAAGTGGAGTGTTCAAACAGACGACGATGCTTGGCGTGCTATAACGGAGCTCCCTGTTTGGGAGAAAAAAAAAGTGACGGAAACTTGGCGAGGGGAACGTTGCTCACGCAAGGAAAGCTAGGGTCGCGCGTCGCCAGTCTAGTCCAACGCAAGGGGAATAATCCATAGCCTTCTGATAACAATGCAAGAAAATCTTCATGGGACGCGCCAATAGAGGAAGCTCATCTTTGGTCAGTATTCCACGGATATAGAAACGAGAACTAAATTAAAATAGGTATCCATGCATTTGACCCTGTAAGGGCGGGGGAAAAAAAAAAAATGGAGATGCAGATATATGAAAGGCAAGTTATAAATTTAACTGAAATATATATTTATATTTTTAATATTCTTTGTTTAGATAATTATTATAAAATTTAGATTTTTAGTGATGAAATATGGGTTTAGCTGCTTAAATTTTCATATTTAGTGCCGACGATAATAAGAAGTTATCGTAACAAAATTATTTCTATCAATATTTTTATAATTATTTTTTATTTTATCATAAAAAATTCATCTATAAAATAGAGTTTTTAAAGGTGGGATAGTAAATTTGGCACCAAAATCAATTTTGGTACATTCATTAATAACAATTTTATGATTCATTATTAAAATTTATATCTTTGATGATGATATTTTAAAATAGATGCTATAGGAATATATCTTTAATTCTAAACTTATAAAGTAGTTAATAAAAATCTATATATTGAGTAATGATATATCATATTATCATAATTTTAATGTCAAAATCAGTATTGATCAACTTACCAATAATAATTTTATAATTCATTGCTAAAAAACCTATGCCTTCATGCTATAGAAAAAGTTGTCATTATCATTATTTTTTAAAACAACTATTGATGCTAATAAAATAAAAGAGGTCCTAATCTAACAACTGCAATTCTAATTGAGTGTATGATCTATGATCCCTTGTGCCATGTGCCCTATGGAGAGCAGTACAATCTTAGATGGCCACTATATTATACAATCATTAACTATCAAAATCAAATATGGTGGGCTATATCTCATGCAAAGCATGCCATATATGGTGCACAATGCCTATATCATTTGACAGCCATCTATCTCCATAATCAGATCATATCGTGACCATCCAAAATTATACCACTCTTTATGGTGTAAGTAGCACCAACTGGAATTCTCTGCGGTGCACAAACCACACCATAAAATGATATACAACGATCAATGATGATGGTGCCAAAGAGATGGATGACTATCAAATAATATATACCATAAATGATGTGGTATGTGTTCATAGACTATCCTATTTGATGGTTGTCCATCTTTTAATAAAGGTCATCAAGGATTGCACGATACTCAACGTGGCCCGTGCCACTGCAAAGAATCCATGCTTAAATAGTGCACCACCGAGGCTCTCATCTCCAATATGCACCATAAATTTTTTTTATGCTTCTTTATGATGTATGGGATACATTGGTTGCGGACGCATATCTTAAAATTTGTTCCATTTTTTTAGAGAAAAAAATTATTATTTAGATATAAGTGGGCTTGACACGTGTACTTAGCTTTTTTCGCTTGCAAAAGGATCTAACCTACGTTTTTTATAGCAGGGGGGTTGTGTTGGGCCATTCATCAGACGCTACACCAGAGCGGGAAATATGGTGTCAAATCGTGTATTTTGGTCTTTTGGTTTCGTGTCAGGAGCCCACAAATGGCTCCGATGAAATTGGGATCCATAAATAGGTTGTGTTTCTCGACCCAACAATGCTTCGGAACTTCCATTAGCAAACTGAAAAATTTCCTCAACCCACACAAACTAGCTTATCAATTTACCATTGTATCACATGACATAGAATTACTTTCCTCTTGAAAAATATAGAATTGGACAGTGTCTAATATAAATTTATGGAAAAAACAAGAATTGTGCGCTAGACTAACCAAATGAAATCGATTGTTGAACTATATATATGTCCCTAAGTAAGGCCAATTTCTGCAGGCTTTTACAAAAAATTAATTGACACATGAAAAGAGGAAACTTATGATTGAAAAAAAAAAAAAAAATTCATGTGAAATAAAGGATAAAAAAGTGGCAAAATCTTGTTATTAGAGCACTACAAAATAGTCCGGTCATTGGCTTGATAGGATTCAAAACATGCTAGCATTGATCTTTAAAGAAATTCCGACCACCCTCTTTTCAACATGGGCTTTAGGCTTGGTTTCCCTCCAAGATACGATAAACCTGATCTACTAGAGATGCTATGACTTCGGTAGATCTACGGTGAACTTATAGTTAATTAGAAGCCATCCGGATAAGGAAATAGAAAAGAGAAAGAACATAATTGAAAGAGTATCAAAAGAAATAACTCCTTATTCTCGAGCTACTTACAAAGATGTAATCTATATACAGGTCTATTAAGACCCATTACCATCCTGCAATAAAATCAGTCCAATAACTCTCCTCCAATGGTCAAGATTTTAAAAATATAATTAAAAAATTATAATAATTAAAGTATTTAATATATACTACATATTTGAAATGGTCAAAAATGGTAAAAAATCTTTGAATTTTTATTCCATATATAACAATCCCTAATAAGATTCAATGATTTTTAAAAATAAAAAATATAGAAATAAATTTTTATTCAAACAACTTGTTCAATGTTATAGGCAAATGTGTCTTTTTGACTTGAACCTTCACTTAGTGACATCAAATTTTGCTTATAACAAGCATAGAGTAATCGAAGCTTTGAACTTAGGATCTTTATATATGTTACAAACTCAACTTGAAGCATACATAGACACTGTACGAGTTCAATTAGGAGTGTACGTTATGGCCATGTGTTTGTATCTCAGTTCTATGATGCTCTAGAGAATAAGCTTTTATTCTTATAGACTGTAGTCTCACAGTCACACTCATATAGGTGAGTCTCCAAGGATTCCGCAACAACATACCGTATCATATTTATGGCTTTGATCTTATTAAGAATTGGACTCAACTTTGATAGTTGCAATAATGAGCACTAACATCAATAAAGATAAACTTGAAGAGATATCTCCTTAAGTGCTTCTTCTGATTACTCAATTAGCTTATTTTTACCCACCGAACCTATTTCATAGGATCTCCACTCATATAGATTGGGTTGCTATTAAAGGTAATATAGGCTTAAGCCCCATCCCTTTAGATATATCTATCACTAAAGCTCTAAAGAGGCCTTTAGTGAAAGGGTTAGCAAGATTTTTTACGGACTTAATAAAGTTAGGTGACACAACGCCATTCTTTTCATGATCTTTGATTATTTTAATCTTAGCTTGTATAAACTTTGATGTTTTGACATTATGTTTTTTGCTGTGTACCCTCATTATAAATGCATGGCTATCACAATATATGGATATAGTCAGTATTGGCTTTTCCATCATAAGAATGTTTGATAGTAGCTCCTTAGGCATTCAGCTTCTTTAATAGCTTCTTTAAGGGTTATAGCTCTTCTTCCATAGTTGAATGACTTATCAATGTCTGTTTGGATGATCTCCAAGTGATTGTAGCTCCGTCCAAGGTGAAGATATAACAACCCGTTCCTTTAGTTTGATCGTTGTCCGAGATCCAATTTGCATCGATGTATTCTTCTAGGATAGTGGGACACCCGGTATAATGAAGACCATAATCAAATGGTTCTCTTTAGATATCTAAGTACTCTAACAAGTTTGGTCAGGTCAACTAGTATATCTATCAAGTCTTCCTATCATATATGCTATATCTAGTCTAGAATTATCCGCTAGATGTCTTAAACAACAAATTATTTGAGCATATTTTGATTATGAGATTCCATCTTTTTCATTTTCTCTCAAATTTAGATTAAGGTCATAAGGAGTACTCATAGGTTTACAATTAAGATGACCAAATCTTTCAGAACTTTTTCAATATAGTGTGATTAAGAGATCTTAAGATTATTTGAAGATTTATTAATCTTGATCCTTAGTATAATATTTATAACACCTAAGTTTTATGTCAAAATATTTAGATAAAACTTGTTTGGTTTCAACTATAATTTCAAGGTTAGAGCAAAATATTAGAATATAATCTAGCAAAGAATTACTGTTTGGTTATTATGGATTTTACAATACATACATTTATCTATTTTACTAATACTGAAATCAAAGGTTGTTATAGTTTCATCAAATTTCTTATAATATTGCTTAAGGGCTTGTTTAAGGTTATAGAGTGATATAACTAGTTTATACATCTTTATCTCTTGTCCAGGAACTACAAATCCTTCAGGTTGATCCATATATATTTCTTCTTTTAACTCACCATTTAAAAAAATAATTTTAACATCTATTTGATATATATCAAGATTATATATGGATACCAATGCTACCCTTCAGCTATCACTCTAGCCTTATACTTATCTATCGTGCCATCTAAATTTAATTTCTTTTTAAAAATCCATTTGCATCCTATAGATTTATTTTCAGGAGGTAAGTCTATTAGAATTTAAGTTTTATTTTTAATTATTGAGTCCATTTCATGCTCTATGGCTGTGAGCCAAAGTTCAATATCTATAGACAATAGAGCATCTTTATAAGCCATCTTCCACAAGAAACATGATGTAACCATAACCAAAGTTCTTTTTAATTTTATGCCTTTTACTTCTTTTGGGTTCTATAGGATTAGATGGTAATTCATTTCTAGTGCTACAAGAGGATAAGATAGATAAGTTTCTAGGTATTTGATTAATTTTATCTTTCAAAGGATAGATATTTTCAAAGAAAGTGGCTTCTTTAGATTCAATTATAGTATTATTATCAAATCCATTTATTTTAAATTTTATTATGAAAAATCTATAATGTATACTATGTTGTGCATAGCCTATAAATATACAATCAAGTGTTTTAGATCCTAACTTTCTTTTTTTAGTTGGTGGTATCCTTAATTTCACAAGGCACCCCCACTTTATAAGAAAGTTAAGGTTAGACTTCTGACCTTTCCACATCTCATATAGGGACTTATTGGAATTCTTATAGAGAACTTGATTCAAAATTTTGCAAGTTGTTAACAATGCCTGCCCCCATAAATTGTTGGGTAGACTAGAACTAACTAACATGGCATTTATCATGTCAAGAAATGTTCGGTTCTTGCTCTATGCAACCCCATTGGATTGAGAGAGGTTAAGGAGAGGTAGTTTTATGGATTATACGCATGTCTTTATAGAAGGCATTGAACTCACTAGAGGTATATTCTCCATCTTTATCAAATCTCAAAATTTTAATTTTTTTTCTATTTGATTTTTTATCTCTGATTTATAATGTTTAAATTTATCTAAAGCTTCATCTTTTGTTTTAATCAAATAGACATAACAATATTTTGAAAAGTCATCTATAAAAATAATAAAATATAATTTTTCACCTCTAGTCAAAATATTGTTCATATCACATAAATCACCATTGATTAATTTCAATATTGATATATTTCTTAAAACATATTTAAAAGATTTATAAGTTTGTTCAGCTTGCACATAGACTTTACATCTATTTAAAAAATCAATATTAAATTTTAGAATCAAATCTAAATTCATCATGCATTTTATGGTATTTTTATTCATATAACCTAATTTATCATGCCAAATATTACCATGCATAACATTATAAGCAAAAGAAGAACCATTTTTATTCAATGCAAGAAAATCAAAAATTACATTAAATTTAAAGAGTCTACCTAATATATAACCCTTTCCAATAAATTCTTGGTGCTTTAGCGGTACAATTTTATGTGACTCAAAGATTAACTTGTAACCTAACTAGATCAATAATGACCCACTAACAAGGTTCTTCTGTACATCGGGCACGTGTTGTACATTATGCAAGAAAGATTTTTCTAGAAGTGAATTTGAGATCCACTCTTTCTTCTCCCAGCACTTTGGCAACCATACCATTGTCCAAAATTATGCTCTCAAGTTTTATATCCAGATAGATTACAAAGAGAGAGCATTCAAAACTTATGTTCATTGTTGTGGCGTCAATCCACCTGGATCATGATCCTTGTGGCCCATCCTCCAAAGTATACCTAAGGCCATGATGATGATATCGGTAAGGCAACCATGCCATAAAAAGGGACAAAGCGACCTCGTTAGCTTTCATCCGACCCTATGCTCGGGCACTTATCAACCTCATGGCCATGACTTTACCAGCCTCTAGGCTGGATCCTACCGGCCCCCAAGCCAAGACTTCGCCGATAACATGAACAAGTCCCCACAATGGGACTTGGAATTGACATAGCCGCGATGACTTCTCAATCATGCTCCGACCTCAACCAAATCATCCAACTATATAGGTTATTACTGAATCTTCTGACACTCTCTAGGATATGGACTTGACAGACGCTAATCCAGTAGACACCTATAACTAACAAACTGGTAGGCGCTGGTCTTGTAGATGCCCATAATCGAGAGGCCATATTGTCTATTCTAATAGGCTATAGGTTAGGTTACAAACAAACTCCGGTTATCTCCAACATAAAGAGGTAAAAAAGGAGACCCCCGAAGAGGTACACTGAGCTAAGCTACCGAAAACTTGTTCCTCTTACTTTCCTCCATTATGCTCAAGCTTCGGCTAAATTAGGCATCGGAGGGTCCTCCACCAGAGAAACCCCTAGTGTATGGATTTTCTTTGTGGTCTTCGGGCCTTTCGTCAACTTCTGGTGCCCACTCAGCAACCATGTCAGCATTCTGGAGCCTTGATGCAACATACACATTTGCACCTATATCAATCCACCAATCGGTAGAAGAAATAGAAATATTAATTTTATGATAAAAGGTTTCGAATCTATCATTGGTCTGGCTCGAATCGGATGTCACAACATTGGCTTGAGCTTATCTGGTAGTAGGTACTTGGGTATAACCCTTCACATTATTCTTTCTATGGTGGCACTATTTTGCAGTGTCCTGATTTGTCACAGATATAACATACTCTTTTCTTCTTTTGGATATTAGATTTGGATGGATTTTGGACAATTTTGACTAACTATGGGTTTACTGAGGATCCATCGGAGTCACAGAACCTGATCAGATCTATTATATCTTGGAGAAAAATCGAGCTTGAAATCCATGCCAAAAAGAAGATAGCTAAAATTTCTTTAAAGGTCAGTTCCTAGTATGCCTTGGATCCTATCAAACTAGTGACCTAACTATTTTGCAGTACTTCGATAATAAGATTTTGTCACTTTTTTACTCTTTATTTTTAACATTCTATAGAGAAAATCAAAGTCTCTTTTTATTCTATGGTTCTAATTGAAGATAAAACTCTTGAACCTGAGAAATTTAATAGCTATTATTGAGGATATTTTGGATATTGGCTGAAGACATGGGGCTCGAAGAACCATTGAACCAGCCATGCATATGCTTTGAGAATTGCCTTAGTTCACTTGGCCTTGACAGAGGCTTTAGTTGCCTCTCTACTTCTTATCTCATCCTCAAGAACATACACCAGGACAGAAAAGAAAAGAGAAAAGGTGGTCGTTTATATTCAATGGAGGCATTAACTACCTCTCCTCTCCTTGTCTTGACCTCCCATGGATATCATCATAATAAAACAAAAAAAAAGGAAGAACATGGCCAGAGGGAAGAGAAAATATGACAAAAGAGGATTCTCCCATGGGTGCCTACGTTCCCTACGTATGCCTATCTGAATTTTGAGTCGACCTATAAGCCGCACGGCATTTTTAGCCCCTACATCAGCTAATGACTCATCCTCTGCTTTTTTAATCCTCGGCCAATAGGCCCTTCTCGACCTCCATGGCCCTCCTTGGTTGATTGGTCTTCGGCCTTCACAACCTTCCTCGACCAATAGGACTCTGTTGGCCCTTGCACTCCCAACTTTAACCATTGGCTTTCAAAAGGCCTCTTTATAGCCCCATCACACAATCCACTAAAAGGTAGAAATAATCATGAGTATAGCAGGCCTCCCATGCTCTCAGTCCCTAGCTATCAACTTACATCATTGGTGGGATGGCCCCCAGCTTTGGTATCTTCTCTGGAGATCTTTGGCTAATCCTTACTCCTAATCAGCCTTTGAGCTATTCAGTATTACAAATTATTTTGGAGAGATCGATCTTCACACAGCCTCATCAAGCCATGTCACCCCACGTGGGATCGAGCCACTTTGATATTCGACCCAGACCGGCGGACATTGGACCTTAATCCTCGGCTGCATTCCAGCATCGGCTGTTGAGCTCCCAGAAGGCTTTTTATGACCCATCCCATTAGCCCATTGATAAATGGGCATAATCATGAGTGGGTCGAGTCTCCATGCTCTTTAGACATTGCTTGTTAGCCCATGCCAGTAATAGGAATGGCCCCCATCTGTCATGAGATGACTACTCATCAAACTCAATAAAGCCTAAGGGCTATGCACGAATTTTGAGGGCAATCAATGAGAGACAAAAGATCTCTAACATCTTCACATTCTCCCATGAGCTTTAGCCTCCCTTATAAAAAGAGATAAATAGGGGATCTCCAAGGTACGCAATCTCTCTCTCTCAAACACCCTCGTTTTCCTTTTATTAGCCAGCTTACTGACTTAAGTTTTGGAGGATCCCCATCGGAGTTGCCTTCGATAGGGACTTTTCTTGCAAGTCCCATTCCCGATGGTCCAGCGCTCCACCGACTCCATCTGCTCCAACGTTCGATGAAAATCCACATCAATAGCTATTTCTTTAAAAGATGATAAGGTTGAATGATGTACTAGCTTACTACTTTATATCTCTACTATGTGGTCATGGAGGATACTTTGTTATAGGAGAAGATCCTATCTGCCAAAACCAAGAGTCATATTTGATCAAGTTTCTCCATGATGACTATATCTATCATCGACATATTCTAAGCCATCTGTTTGATCCTCTTTATGATGTTTTCATCAACGTAAGGACCTCAAAAAAACTTTGAAAGTTCTTGGAAAGAAAATATGGTAAAATAGGTATTGATTGGAAAAATATATTATTGGTCACTATTTTGATTATAAAATGGTTGATAGCCATCTGATCCTTAAATAAGTTTATGAACTAAAGAATCTCACTTAAGGGATTATTGCCAAGGGAATCCACCATAACGAGTTCCTTCTATTATTGATAAGCTTCTCCCTTCATGGAAGAATTTTCAACTTTTTCTAAAACATAAGAGAGAAAATCTAATTCTAGATGATCTAATGATCTCTATTCAAATATATAAAAAACATAGATTTCTAAATATAAAGACCTCTAAGGATGATATAGTTGTTGAAACTAATATCATCGAGAAACAAAATAAATATAAAAAGAAGAAGCAAAATCTATCTAAACCTATGATCTAAACATATATTTTTCTATTTTTGCACTTTTTTTACCATATTTCTTTTAAAGACTCTCAAAGTTCTTTCAAGGTCTTTATGTTGATGAAAACATCATAAAAAGTATCGAACAGGTAACTTATAATGCATATATGATAGATATAGTCGTCATGAAGAAACTTGGTTAAATATAACTCTTAGTTCTGGTGAGCAAGACCTTCTTTTATAACAGGAGTATTCTCCATGATCACATAGTAGAGGTCTAAGATAGTAAGCCAGTACATCATTTGACTTTGATATCTTTTAAAGAAATGGCTACTAAATTTCTCAAGTTTGAGAGAATTATCCTTAATAGGAGCCATAGGATAAAAATGGACCTTGAATTTCTTTAAAGAATGTTAGAAATGAAGGATAAAAAAGTGACGAAATTTTGTTACTGGAGCATTGGCTTGATAAGATCCGAGGCATACTAGGCACTGACTTTTAGAAAAATTCTGACCACTCTCTTTCCAAGATGAGCTTTAAGCTCAATTTCTCTACAAGATATAATGGACCCAATCTGCTAGAGGTACCATAACTTGGCAGATCCTTAGTGAACTCGTAATTGGCCAGAAGTCGTCTATATAAAAAGATAGAAAATATGAGGAACACAATTGAGAGAGTAGGGAAGAAAGTAGCTTCTTATTTTTGAGCTACTTCAGATGGAAGGAGAGGATGTTATATCCAATGGACTAATTAGGGGCTCCTTTGATAAGCATCCAAAAGTGTAACCCCAATATAGGTCCATTAAAATCTATTACTATCCAGCAATAAAATCAGTCTAATAACTCTCCTCCAATGATAAAAGTAATGATTAAATTTTTAAACATATAATTAAACAAATCATAACAATTAAGATATTTAATATATACTAAATATTTGAAATAATAAAAAATAATTAAAAAAATCATTGATTTTTTATTTCATATTTAACATATAAAATCAACAACTCCTAGCATTATCCATTGCCAACACATTGACTCCAGAATAAGATCAAAGACATTAGTTAATTCGGGTGCCGCTGAACATGATTAAGACCAAATCCAATCATACATTGTATGACAAGCGGAGTACACGTCCAAAATCTAACTCTGAATTTTTCAAACTCAGTTTGGTCCGGATTCCTGAGTCCAACTCATTTGGTCGAGTCCATCGATTTAATGAGGATGAGGAAGCCAGTATTCCATGATCCAAATTTAGGATTTGACTCTTCCGCCGCAAAGAGTAAGTTTTCATTGATAGAGAACAAGGACAGTAAGAATCTGCCTCCAGTTTCTAGTCCGCATAGAATTATATGCAAAGAAAATTTTTTTGATGCATTCGCTCAAACCATATATTCCACGCTGGCGACGCTGACAAGCATTTTTGATTCCCTCCTTTCATTTGTCTTTGACCTTATCATGGCACTGAACTGATTAGCAAAGTCAGGCTATTATTGCTAAATAATTGTAATGGGATGGTAGCTGAGCTCACTTTTTCTGTATTTGGTTGGGGTCATGAGAGGAAGGATGGATGAGATTAGAAGGATGGATATGACCTTCATTTATCATTTGGTTCAAAAAGTTACAGAGAAGATGATGAAAAAGTAAGATTCTCCATCCATCCTGATCCACTAATTTGCATCCTCCCAAATTGGGAAAATGAAGGAAGGATAGATAGATTATTGATGGATGAATTTTTACATAGACAAAATTATCCCTCATTAATTTTTTTGACAAAACTATAATATTTCTTTACTTTTTCATTCATATTATTTATATATATACTATTAATAATATACTATTAAATTTTATTACTAATTATTTTAATTTGAGTATATAATTTTGATAATTATAATTAAATAACTAGAATTATCTTTAATTTTTTTATTTTACTTACTATTTTTAATTAATTATTTATATAATATTAATTAATTATTAAATTAGATTATAAATTAATTAGTTATTTATATTATTAATAAAATTAATTATTAAATTAAATTATAAATTAACTAATTATTTATATAATTAACTCATTATTAAATTAACTAAATTAAAATTAAATATTTATATAATTATAAATTATAATGATTATAAGTTTATATATTGTTTACTTATTTAGTATAAATTAGTGTTATAAATTGATAATAGTAATATTTTTTTAAAGAATAGTTTGGTAAAAATATTATATAATTATCATCCATTCTTTCTTTTATTTCTTCTATACCAAACAGAGGAAGGAATCATTTTTATCCATCCTTCCATGTTTCACCAAATATATAAAAAGATGGATGGATCTTCCATCCATCCTCTCTCTTATCCATCCTTCGTCATCCATCTATCCTTCCTTCAATCCATCCTTTGTACTAAACTAAAAGTTATTTGGTGTCATATTTGTTTCTCACCATTTTTTAGAAAAAATAAAGAGATAAAAAAACATATTTGGCATTATTTTTTTTTATATTTTTTAATTTTTTTTATTATTTTTAGAGAATATAAAAGTTAGAAATTCTAACTTTCATAGTCGCTATCATTGCACCACCCACTCCATTATTATGGCTCCATCACTATCATTGCACCACCCAGTCCATTATTGTGGCTCCTTCGTTGCTCCATCATCATATTCATGTTTAAAAAATAATTAATTATATCAAATATATCTATTTTTAAAATATTTTTATAAAATAATAAATTTTATCTTTATTTTAAAAATAAAAAATAAAAATTATGATAAATGGTAAATAAATTTATTATTATTATTTATTAAAGATATATTTTCTAAAATACAGTAGACCAATGGTGTCTAATTCCATGTCATATCCTACTATATTGTAATGATAATGATTGAAAATAAAAAGTTATAATTTTATACTATATGATATAATAACATGATAACATTTCTAAGTAATTTTTTATCCCTTCCTTTCTTAATTTTTAATGAGTTTGTAAGATGATATAGATGTAGGTTCCTATCTCTTGTGACCACAACTTAAGAGAGGTGGATAAAGAAGGCACCGGTGAAATTGATAAGGATGGTTGTTGCCATGCTCTATGCCCCATCTAACTATGGCTATTGCTTAAGTTGTGGTCCCATAGGATGGTAACCTAAAATGAAGCATATGTTTATATCTTTAATATTCTTTCTTTAGATAATAAAAATAAGTATTTGGAAAATACATCACAAGAAATCATAGGATCTGCAATATTATTTCGGTAGTATTTTTAAAATACAAGAAAATAACTTTTGCTTATGATATTATTTTATTATTAATTTTAATTTTACACTACATGATATAATAGCATGATAAAATTTCTAAGTAATTTTTTATCTCTTCTTTTCTTAATTTTTAATGAGTTTGTAAGATGATATACGGAAGTTCCTATCTCTTACGACACGACTTAAGAGAGGTGGACAAAGAAGGCACTGATGAGATTGACAAGGGTGGTTGTTGGTATACGCTATATCCCATCTAACTATGGCTATTGCTTAAGTTGTGGTCCCATAGGATAGTAACCTAAAATGAAACTTATGTTTATATCCTTAATATTTTTTTGTTTAGATAATAAAAATAAGTATTTGGAAGATACATCACAAGAAATCATAGGATCTGCAATATTATTTCGGTAGTATTTTTAAAATATAAGAAAATAACTTTTGCTTATGATATTATTTTAGTATTAAGTTTAACAAATATTGTGAAATAATAGTTTGCCTCATAATTAAAATAAATTGCCATCTATTAATTTGCTGCTAACTCATTTTTATCAAAGAATCTCTGAGACTATTTTAGTGCATTTTCTAAAAACATCGAAACATAACACTTTGCCTTGCATTCATGATAAATTATCAGGTATTAGTTTGTAGCTCATCTATATTTTCTTCATGATAAATCTGAATACTCTTTAAAGAATGAAGATGTGATTAGCTGACATACACTAAAAATATTGGCTAAGAGTGTAGACCATTACCATATTCAATTTTGACCCAAATGCCGGGGTCATTGGATGTTGTTATTGTTGTTTTTCAAGGGAAATGGAGATGATTTTCTTCATAAAATTGCGATGACATAATTGCTAAAAATTTAAGATCGCATATTTGCTGAATCCTTTAGATAATATAGAAAAAGAAGTTCAAAATTCCTTGATATAATACTTGGGATGCGCTACATATCTAGTAACTTTTTCTCCTTGGATAATTTTGCGATCTCGCTGGAGTTAAAACAGGTGTAAACCTAAGTTAAACAATAAAACAGAAAGCAAACCTAGTTATATAAATGGCTTCAACTTATAGCATGTTTGGTATTATTTTTTATTTTTTTTATTGTTTTAAAAAATCAGGATTAAAAATAAACTAGACTGGAAACCTTTTCTACATTTACAGTTATTTCTAAAATCTTAAGAGCCCTTGGTAATAACAAGTTTTGGCTTTCAAGAACAGCCACGTTAGAGGAGAAAATGGTAGAATTTTAGTGCAAATACTATTTTCCACATCAATGTTCGTGTGGTATTTTACTAATTTGTAAAGAAATAGCTAGAAGCATAAAAAAAAGATAAAACCAAACAAGCCTTAGATGCTATTTGGAAACTTCCCTTTTTTTTTTTTTTTAATGAAGAAAATGCTTCGGTTGGACATTGTTTCATGTAAACAATTTTTTTGTGAGAATATTTATTACATATAAAGATAGTCTTATTAATTGTTTTGAGGAACGGTTTATATTTGTGCCATTATATTAGTATTGTGAGTTCAGATATGGTACTTCCAAGTCTTGAAAATATGAGAAGGAAGATCATGAAAAAATGAGAGCAAGCCAGCAAAACCAACAACGAAAATCAGAAATCAGCTTGGTCAGCAGTTCGAGTCATCTTGGTTCTAAGACAGGATGACTCGATTCTGGATGAGATATCTCGGTTTTGAGACGAGATGTCTTGATGGAAAGCGAGACATCTCTGTCTCAATGTCAGACGTCTTGGTCTCAGAGGAAATAAAAAATAGAGAGCGGTATTTTAGGAGTGCTAGATATTGAAAATTGTATCCTAAAGCCAATCATCTAGATTGTAGATGGTTGAGCTAAATATAATCATACTTGAATTATTAATAAATAAAATTATTATTTTGGTCTTTTCATTTTTTTGTACATCTTTCTATAATGAACTTTTCTGTGATGAAGTCCTTAGGACTATTTAGACTCGACAAAAAAGAATTTATCGTTTAGTCCTTAAATTAGTTCGCGATCAAATGATACGCTGTTACTCAAGACGACAATATATCGAGTGTAGGTCATTGTTTGCCATAAGTGTTGGTTGTCCTCTTAACCAAGAAGTATGAAGATACTGTTATAGCATGTAAATGAAGTGTAGGGGTACATTTTACTAAACGTGATCCAATTGTGGAGCTCTCTACTGTCAAAAATTGCTCGCAAAGGATATGGGTATAAGTGTCCCTTAGATCTGAGACCATCATGGTAACTTGCAAGCAACTCACTGTACTTAGGTACCAGACTACCTAAATTTTTAATTCAGTGATGAAAGGTTATTGGGTATAGTTAAGTACTTATGAAGTTGGTGTGTGTGTCAAGATGAGATTGATCCCTCCAAGTGTTGGAACAAGTGCATCACTATATTTTAATTTAGCAAACCCTCGATCGGGATGGTCCATGTGATGGACACTGAATTTTGAAATACAATGTGGATGAATTTTTAGGATTAATAGTAAACCCTAGATCATCCTTTGAAAATCGAGGTCAAGAGGATGAATTATATGATAACCATATGCCACAGGTTCGTCATTGTTGCGTTGCAATTTTTTGACCTATCCAGACGTCGGGTATCATTGCTAGATGGTTACAGCAATTGATACAGAAAATCAGTTCTTGTGCTACCGACTTAGGAATCGAATCTATGGGGTCACACACATAAAGAGTTCCTACTTGATCTGATCGCTGATCATGAGTCTTGATGACCTAGGACACTATGGTCAAGAGTTTCACTAGATTAGGACTCTATGATCAGAAATTTCACTAGACTGGAACTCTATTTTTATGGGTCCCACTAGATTAGGATTCAGAGTCTTACTTGTCTAAAACTCTCTGATCAAGAGTCTCACTGGTTTGGAACTCTGTGATCACTAGTTTCATTCGTTTGGGACACTGAGTTCAAGAGTCCTACTGGATTGGGACTCTTCAGGAGTTTCATATTGATGGGACTCTCTATTGTCCGATAATCCATCCAATTTAGATTTTGATATTTTTGAAGGATTAATTAGCAATTTGATTGCTGATTAGCTCAATTTGATTAAGAAATGAGGATTTGATCAAATCTGATCGAATTGGATTCGATTGGGTTTGACCCGATAAGGTCATGAGATGACCTAATCGCTATAGAAGATTTGATTCTGATTTGATCAGGACTTGAATTTAATTAATTTATAATTTGATTAAAAATTAATTAAATTGGATTAAGCCTAATTTGGTTGGGTTTAACCTAATCTAATTGAGTCTAGATTAATTGGTTTGGTTGAAACCAATTAGGACCAAGTTAAATAAAGTTTGAATTTAAACTCTCCCATGCACCCACCATTTTTGACATTTTCACTCTTGTTCCATGCCCCAAAATTTTTGTACGTAACTTTTCTCATGCCCAAAAGGTTTTTGCGCCCCCTCTCTTATCTGCTTTTGACCTGATCCAAGGATTGGACTGGTTCAAAGTTAGTTGAATTTTGAATTCAACTTAATTGGTTGAGTAGTTTGAACCCATCCTTATCCTTATCTAATTTCCATGCCCACCAAATATTTTCACATAAATTTTTGTGCATTTCAAAGAGTGGACACGCAGAAGGAGAGTCCTTCTGTGCATAAAACTCTTAGGGTGGGCATTGGGAATGGGATAAGCACTTGCTTGAATTTTGAATTCAAGCAAGTGGTTGAAACCACTTAACCATCACATCCTTATCCAAATCCTATGCCTCCTTTGTGTTTTCTCATGCATATTTTTGTGCATTCTAGGTGTGGGCATGTAGAAGGAGAGTCCTTCTATGCATCATCCACTTAGAAGGTGGCGTTGGATGCAGATAAGGTGACCACTTGAATTTTGAATTCAAGTGGTTGAAGAAAAATCTTGATTTTTCGGATCAGGTTCGTTCAGATCTGATCGGATTAAGAGATATATTTTAAAAAATTTTTTCTTTAATCTAAATTAGATCTGAGATATTTCATATCTGATTCTTATTATTCTAATAATTAAAATAAAATTAAAATAAATTAAATCAAATTTAATTTACCTTGATGTAGGGTAATCCTATTACCCATTGATGATCCCGTAAGCAGCGAAAGGTTCTGGATCTAGCCACGCAAGTGCCTAGCCTCTACCAGTATCCACTTGGGCTAAATTTAGAGATCCTCTTCTTCTCTATCACGTCTCCAAAAATTAGATCTGAATCTGATTTGGAGGATCTTCAAAACACCTTTCGAAGATCAGCAGTTGTCCTTTGCAGCAGTGCAGCCTTCTAGCTTTCTATCGCCTTTCTCTCACCTGGATCGCACCAACTGAAATCCCAAACTACTTTGGGCATGGAGAGGAGAGGGAGAAGATGGGCTTGGCATGGAGGAGGAAGAGAGAGGCAGCCTTGGGGCATGGAGAATTGTGTTTTCCTTTGAGTTGGGCGCAGGGTCTTATTTATAGACTATGTATGATCCAACTCCTCTTCTTCCCAACCAATCACAACCCTTTGTGAAATCAGATCTAAATCTGATTGGTGGGAATAGAGTCCCTTGGATTCCTCCTTAGATGGTGCCTAAGACCAGTCAAAGTTGGTTCTTAGGAGGAGTCTAATTGGAATCCAAAAAGGAGATGGAGTCCCTATCCAACAGGGACTCCTGGGCGCCTCCTGCTTGGGCTGCACGCCACCCTTGGCGTGCGCCCTCCTCCTTGCCAGGTTCTGGCAGGGGGACAAGCCCCCACCAGCTCTCCAATAGGTGCATGACATATGGACAGAAGTCAAAGTATCAATGGTCAATATTTGACCAGTCAAAGGTCAACTTTTGACCAAAGTCAAAGGACGAGAAATGGCAGGTGACCAAAAATGGTAGGTATTGTCTTACAAAATAAGACAACCTTTTTCTGACCTTGGACAGGCTCCAGTCAGACCAAGTGAAGGCCTCTGATCGAGCACAAACTTCCTTTGGCTCAGTCAGGACAACTATTTATGATAGTAAAAGAAGAACGTTAGGTTCAATCGAGTGCTAGCACGATTTTCTTGAACCTAATTGAATCTCATTCAGATCAATTGAACTGGATCAGTTCAATTGATGATCACCAGATTCAAACCCTTGTTTGTGTGACCCAGTTAGGTTCAGTTCTGTATGGTAATGGGATATGTCATGATCTCTATCATCGACATCATCGAAACTCCTTTCGATGGATCAGAACTCTTCTGATTCGAACAGCTAGAATGATCGATCATCTAAATCATTCTAATTGCTCCCAAAATCCACCAGTGACACCTAGCAGTATATGGTGGCAACCCATCAGAGCTGAATGCGAACCTCTTGGTGCAGCTACCTGTGTGATTAAGTTCTTCTATCTTGAGCCTCCGATCAGATTAGGGTTAAGGTGAACTCGTCAAACCCTAGTTTCTGTCATATGATGTAATCATTCGATTCAAGTCCGATGTGAAAACTAAATAGAAACTCTTTCTATTATTTCACTCTGCCATGGCCATGGGCTTCTGGACTTGATTCTCATGATCATCATAGGGCTGCTCCTCTACCACCGAGGTAGATAGATTCCATCTTGATGCTATCCAGTTCCTACAATGAACATGCTATAGCCAACATACACCTCAGGATTTTGAATGGCTAGGAGACCGAGTAATGGTGTAGTCAAACTATAACACCCTCAAGGTGAACTACCGATGCACCTCAGGTCAAAGAACCAGACACACTACTGCAGCATCGAGTCAGTCATTGACGAGAAGGTAGACTCCCTAATGACTACTCGAGGTGGTCACGCTCAGTGCCCTCATTCTCTAACGAGTACCTGTACTCTCGCTTCCGATGTCTCCACACCATAGACTCAAGACTCATCTACTAAAGAGAAGCGATTGTACACCAACCTTCCGGATCAATCACCATCCTCGTGATGATCCTATGGTCGGAGCATTTTATGAGTTAATAATGATTATTCATGTCTTAAATTTTCAACTCTTGAAAATATGAATTATCATTACCATTAACTCAAAGGATGTATCACAGACACTAAATACACATATGTGATAGAAAATAATCCATTTTATTGATTATAGTCAAAATTATAATTTTGCCCCTAGAAGTGTATTACAAGTGTCAGCCAATTCTGGCTTCTAGGGCACATATATCTAACAATCTCCCACTTATCCTAAAGCCAATTGGCTACAAGTCTAAGTCCCATCTTCTCAAGGTGGGCTTCGATCTTTTGTTGTCCTAACGGCTTTGTAAGTGGATCTGCCGCATTGTCTGCAGAATTGACTCTCTTGACCTCGACGTAACCCTTCTCGAGGTAATCATGGATGAGGTGGTATCGCCGCTCAATGTGCTTGGATTTTTGGTGAGACCTCGGCTCCTTAGCAAGGGCTATGGCGCCATTGTTGTCGCAGTATAGAGGAATGGCATCTGATGGCATTACTCCGATTTCTACAGCAAACTTCTTGTACCAGAATGCTTCCTTCACAGCCTCTGATGCAGCGATATATTCTGCTTCCATGGTGAAATCTACTATCATGGTTTGCTTGGAACTCTTTCAGCTAACAGCACCATCCATTGCACACAAATAGACTTCCAGATGTCGACTTTCGATCATCTACATCGGACATGAAATCTGAGTCTGTGTATCCCTAGACTTGGAGTTCTCTGTTACCAAAGACCAACATCATATCCTTAGTTCTTCTTAAGTACTTAAGGATATATTTCATAGAAGTCCAGTATTCTTCATCTGGATTTGACTGATATCTGCTTGTGACACTCACAGCATGGGCTATATCAGGTCGTGTACATAGCATGGCATACATGAGGCTCCCTATTGCAGAAGCATAAGGGATCTTGCTCATGCATTCTATTTCCTCAGGTGTGCTAGGGCACATCTTCTTGGAAAGATGAATACCATGTCTGAAGGGTATTAATCCCCTCTTAGAGTTTTTCATACTAAACCTCTTTAGTACTTCCTCTATGTACATCTTCTGTGAAAGTCCTAGCATCCTATTCGGTCTATCCCTATAGACCTTAATTCCTAGAATAAAGGATGCTTCACCTAGGTCTTTCATGGAGAATTCCTTGGACAACCATATTTTGACTATCGTCAATATGGAAATATCATTCCCAATAAGGAGGATGTCATCCACGTATAATACGAGAAAGACAACAGCGCTCCCACTGATCTTTTTGAAGACACATGATTTCCTCTTCATTTTTGATGAAACCAAATATTTTGATCACATCATTGAAATGAGTGTTCCAGCTCTGAGATGCTTGCTTAAGTCCATATATGGACCTTTGCAGCTTGCAAACCTTATGATCAGTATCACTGGATGTGAAACCTAGCGGCTGTTCCATATAGATATCTTCCTCAAGATATCCATTTAAGAATGCCATTTTTACATCCATTTGCCATATTTCATAATCGAAATAGGCTGCAATGGCAAGCAATGTGCGGATGAATTTTAGCATAGCCACTGGAGAAAAGGTATCCTGATAGTCAATGCCTTCGCGTTGACTATAACCTTTTGCCACTAGTCTAGCCTTGAATGTCTCCACATTCCCATCTGCACCAATCTTTCTCTTGAAGATCCATTTACACCCAATAGGTACTATACCTTCTGGTGGATCTACCAAGGTCCAGACTTGGTTTGAGTGCATCGAGTCAATTTCTGACTGCATTGCCTCTAGCCATTTCTTCGAAGTCGATATCTGATATCATCTTGTTGTAGGTTTTGGGATCATCACCATGAGCACCATTACCTATGAGGAATATTTTCTCTACTTCCTCTGAAATAATACCTAAGTATCTTTCAGGGGGACGAAAAACTCTTTCCGATCTACGAGGTGGAGGAGGTAGTGTTCTTATTGGCTCAACCTGATTTGGTTCCAATTGGTCCTTAGCTCGTTGTACTTGTGAGACTTTCTCATCAAGCTTAATCTGCTTTCCAATGCCGCTATCTTGAATAAACTATTTTTCAAGAAAGATGGCATGTCGACTCACAATCACATTATGGTCTTCTGGAATGTAGAAATAGTATCCTAATGACTCTTTAGGATATCCTATGAATCGAGCTCTGAAGGACCTAAACTCTAACTTGTCCGCTTGTTGTCTTTTGACATGAGCCGAACAATCCCAAATTCTGAGATGACTCAGACTTGGTTTCTTACCGTGCCATATCTCATACGGTGTGGTAGGAACGATTTTAGAGGGAACCCTATTCAGTAGATAAATTGAAGTTAACAATGAGTGTCCCCAAAGAAAATCAGGAAGGTCTGTGAAGCTCATCATGGATCGGACCATATCCAATAGAGTCCAATTTCTCCGTTCTGAAACCCCATTGAGTTGAGGTATTCCTGGTGGAGTCCATTGAGAGACTATGCCATTTTTCTTTGAGATAGTCTAGAAATTTTTGGCTAAGGTATTCACCTCCTCGATCTGATCGAAGAACCTTAATGGATTTTTCAGTTTATTTTTCTACTTCATGTCTGAATTCTTTGAACTTTTCAAAAGCTTCAGACTTGTGTCTCATAAGATACACATACCCATACCTAGACAGATCATCGGTAAAGGTAATGAAGTAGACAAAATTGCCTCTAGCCGGCACATCAAATGGGCCGCACACACATCAGTATGTACTAGGGCAAGGAGATCTGTGGCCCTTTCCCCATGTCCTACAAAAGGAAGTTTAGTCATTTTGCCTTGAAGACAAGATTCACAAGTTGGATATGACTCGAAAGTCAATGGACTCAATAGCCCATTTTTCTCCAATTTGTTGATCCTATCTTCTGCTATATGACCTAATCTCAGGTGCCATAGATACCTGTCGTTTGGACTATCCCTAGGTCATTTGGCATTCACGTTTTGCTCGATAGTTAGAACAGATACATCAATATGTAGCTGATAAAGATCGTTAATAAGAAAACCATTTGCAATTTTATTTCTTTCATAAAGAATGTTACAATGGTCCTTAAAGAAGGTAATCACATAGCCTTCTAGTGCTAAGCATGAAACAGAAATCAAATTCCTGCTAGCTGCAGGCACATAATAACAGTCTTTCAAAACTAAGTCTAAACCAGATGGTAATCGAAGAGGGTATGTTTCCACCGCCACTGCAGCAACTCTTGCTCCATTACCGATGCGTAGGATCATGTCTCCATCCCTCAGCCTCCTGCTATCCTCAAGATCCTGCATGGAAGTGCACAGATGAGCACTAGAACCAGAGTCAAGCACCCAACTGGATGCAGAAGAAATCGTAAGGTTAGACTCAATAACGAGCATACCTCCAGAAGGACCTTCCTTCTTGTTCTTCAGGGTGGCCAGGTAAGTAGGGCAGTTTCACTTTCAGTGGTCGTCGTTGTTACAATGGAAATATTTTTCTTTGTCAACGACCTTCTTTTTTAGCTTTGCCTTCTTCTTCTTTGCTTTTTCCACCTTCTGCTTTTTCACAGACTTCTTTTTCTTTTCAGAAGAATTTTTTTTAGAAGAAGTTCGTTCCATAGCAAGAACTGAGCCTTTAGAATCTTTTATAGAAAGCTCAGCTATGACCAGCATGTTCATTAATTCGGCCAAGAAATTTTGAAGTTTATGCATGTGGTAATTCATGATGAATTGCCCATATGCATCAGTCAAGGATTGCAGAATAACATCGTTCTGCAGATCCAAGTCAAACTTCACACCGAGCTTCTCAAGCTCTTTCAGGTCCTTGATCATCATCAGACAGTGATCTTGGACTGACTGTCCCATCATGCATCTTAGCCTTAAAAAGTCATTTCGTGACTTGATACTTGGCTGCGCGACTCTGTTCACCAAACATCTCCTGCAGGTGAGCCAACATTTGGCGAGCAGTCCCGATATCTTCATGTTGGCACTGGAGCTCATCAGACATCGAGCCCAACATGTAATATCTGGCCTTATTATCTTCGTCTATCCATTTTTTCTAGAGACGCTCTCTGTTCAGTGGATGGACGGGCTGGTAAGGTGGGAGGGTCCTGATCCAATACATGGGTTAACTTCTCAGAATCCAAAATGATTTTATAGTTTCTGAGCCAATCTTTATAATTGGGTTCCGGTCAGTCTATGTGTGTCCAGGATACGTGCTAATGGGTTGGACGCAGACATTTTTCTGTAGAGAGTCAAAGATTCTAGTTAGATACTGTAATTATGACTTGACCAATTTATTTAGGAAAAATTTTATTTTTAAATAAATTAGCTCTCACTATTTTCTTGGATCCCTACACTCCCTCTGTAGAGATGCAAAAATCTCCATGATTAATGATTTCTAGTGGGTGGTGCGGTCTCACCAACTGACTCATCACCTCACCTAACAGTTATTGGTGATGGGTTAGCCAATGAGTGAACAACTCTTGTTCAATGATTCTCTAATCATGGTGCACCCAAACTTGGTCTCTAATTCATGAATCTCACCGTATATCCGAAATATTGATCCACTCCTTAGTTAAGTCAGACCCACCATTTGCATAGACTGGATTCCTAATTGAGTCTCTCACCGTATCCGAAATATTGAGCCCAACTCATCCTCCAGCCCATAGCATCCAATGCCTAATAGACATGGTTGCATCTTCTCGGTGCAACTGAGCCACTGTATCCAGCCGAGAACAATCAACCCCGGAAAGGGCCCGCACATCTACAATGGTGGAAGACCTCAGACTTAATCTTTTCTTAGGGAGAATTGATTCAGGTCTCATTAAACTAGACTTGTCATAGTCATAACAATTATGACTAACCTAGTGGCATGGGTTAGCTCGGATTATTGACCACCTCAAATCAGAACTGTGTCAACAGATATGGCCAGGTAAGTGAGATCGGTGGAAGGAATATGCCATTAACTCGTACAAGAATGCATTCAGGTCGAGTAGCTTCCAATTAAAAATCAGTCGGTCGTATGTGCCAAACTTACCTTAGACACCAAATTGTTGAGCCAGAACCAATTGGGTTAGCCTACAATCCAGACTCTAACCTCTGAGCCTAATTAGGTCTTGCTTGATCGTGACTCGATCTTGACCCAGACTTAATCCTATTAGGCTGGTCAATTTAAGCATTGTTGATCCCATCTAACCAACTCTTGATTCGGTTTGATCAACCGCTTAGACCTAATTGAGCTACCCAAGCCCGAACCCAGTATTATGAATATGTCTTAGATCTAAAATTCTCAATTTTAGACCTAATTAATATTTCCATAATCTTAATTCTTAATTAAGTAGGGTTCATAAATAAAATATGCACAATAAATCCTAGGGTTTCAGGATCTAGGGTTTTGCAGAAAGTAAGTTTTGGATTTCTGATTAAGGACGAACACGCAGCACCCCTACACATCATAAGAACACCCCATCGGAATGGGAAGGAGAGGGCCTTTAAATCCTTCTTCATTCTTATGACCGGACGGCCAAGAGGAACGCCTTAATCAGGAACATGTAATACTACAAAACAGTTTTAGATCTATATCATATATCTCATATACAAATTAGATCTAATCATGGCATATTTTGCATACATCTCATGTATCGAATCATGCATATTTTTAGATCTAAATTATCTCATAATAATCTAAAAAATTAGATTTAAATTGATCTTAATCAAAATAAACTTCTAATCTAGACAACTTATGTAGAACTATTCTACAACTAGTCTAGACATGCATCAATCATATCTCATATGATGTTTAAAATTAAATAATTTTTATTTACTATTTTTTAGATATTATTATAACAATTATAATATCAAAAAATAGTAAATAAATAGATCTAAAATATGATTTAATCAAATTAAATTAAAACATGCAAGACTATTCTATAGAACTATTCTATTTTAGAACTAGTCATGCATATTTTCTAATCTTAGATCCAAATCATTTAATTTTAATTTTTTTTTTTAATTTCAGATCTGATCACATCTCATGTGACATCTAAAATCATTTATTTTTTAATTAAAATAAATTTAAAATTAGATCTAAATACTTTTAGAACCTTGGCTCTGATACCAGTTGAAGGAAAATCCTGATTTTTCGGACCAGGTTCGTTCAGATCTGATCAGATCAAGAGATATATTTCAAAAAAAAATTTTTCTTTGATCTAAATCAGATCTTGAGATATTTTAGATCTAATTCTTATTATTTTAATAATTAAAAATAAAATCTAGATAAATTAAATCAAATTTAATTTACCTTGATGTAGGGTAATCCTATTATCCCGTTGATGATCCTGTAAGCAGCGGAAGGTTCTGGATCTAGCCACGCAAGTGCCTGGCCTCTACCGGTATCCACTCAGGCTTGGATCTAGAGATCCTCTTCTTCTCTATCACATCTCTCCAAAAATTAGATCTGAATCTGATCTTGGAGGATCTTCAAAACTCCTTTCGAAGATCAGCAGTTGTCCTTTGCAGCAGCGCAGCCTTCTAGCTTTCTGTCGCCTTTCTCTCGATCTGGATTGCGCACCAACTAAGATTCCAAAACTACTTTTGGACATGGAGAGGAGAGGGAGAAGATGGGCTTTGGCATGGAGGAGGAGAGAGAGAGGCAGCCTTGGGGCATGGGAATTTTTTCTCTCTTTTGAGTTGGGCGCACAGGGTCTTATTTATAGACTATGCGTGATCCAACTCCTCTTCTTCCCAACCAATCACAACTCCTTTGTGAAATCAGATCTAAATCTGATTGGTGGAATAGAGTCCCTTGGATTCCTCCTTAGATGGCGCCTAAGACCAGTCAAAGTTGGTTCTTAGGAGAGTCTAATTGGAATCCAAAAAGGAGATGGAGTCCCTTGTCCAACAGGGACTCCTGGGCGCCTCCAACTTGGGCACACGCCACCCTTGGCGTGCGCCCTCCTCCTTGCCAGGTTCTGGCAGGGGGACAAGCCCCCACCAGCTCTCCAATAGGTGCATGACACATGGACAGAAAGTCAAAGTGTCAATGGTCAACATTTGACCAGTCAAAGGTCAAACTTTTGACCAAAGTCAAAGGAACGAGAGAAATGGTAGGTGACCAAAAATGGCAGGTAATTGTCTTACAAAATAAGACAACCTTTTCTGACTTGGACAAGCTCCAGTCAGACCATAGTGAAGGCCTCTGATCGAGCACAAACTTCTTTGGCTCAGTCAGGACAACTTATTTATGATAGTAAAAGAAGAACGTTAGGTTCAATCGAGTGCTAGCACGATTTTCCTTGAACCTAATTGAATCTCATTCAGATCAATTGAACTGGATCAGTTCAATTGATGATCACCAGATTCAAACCCTTGTTTGTGTGACCCAGTTAGGTTCAGTTCTGTATGGTAATGGGATATGTCATGATCTCTATCATCGACATCATCGAAACTCCTTTCGATGGATCAGAACTCTTCTGATTCGAACAGCTAGAATGATCGATCATCTAAATCATTCTAATTGCTCCCAAAATCCACCAGTGACACCTAGCAGTATATGGTGGCAACCCATCAGAGCTGAATGCGAACCTCTTGGTGCAGCTACCTGTGTGATTAAGTTCTTCTATCTTGAGCCCCGATCAGATTAGGGTTAAGGTGAACTCGTCAAACCCTAGTCTCTGTCATATGATGTAATCATTCGATTCAAGTCCAATGTGAAAATCTAAATAGAAACTCTTTCTATTATTTCACTCTACCATGGCCATGGGCTTCTGGACTTGATTCTCATGATCATCATAGGGCTGCTCCTCTACCACCGAGGTAGATAGATTCCATCTTGATGCAATCCAGTTCCTACAATGAACATGCTATAGCCAACATACACCTCAGGATTCCGATATGGCTAGGAGATCGAGTAATGGTGTAGTCAAACTATAACACCCTCAAGGTGAACTGTCGATGCACCTCAGGTCAAAGAACCAGACACACTACTGCAGCATCGAGTCAGTCATTGACGAGAAGGTAGACTTCCTAATGACTACTCGAGGTGGTCACGCTCAGTGCCCTCGTTCTCTAACGAGTACCTGTACTCTCGCTCCGGTGTCTCCACACCGTAGACTCAAGACTCATCTATTAAAGAGAAGCGATTGTACACCAACCTTCAGATCAATCACCATCCTTGTGATGATCCTATGGTCGGAAGCATTTTATGAGTTAATAATGATTATTCATGTCTTAAATTTTCAACTTTTGAAAATATGAATTATCATTACCATTAACTCAAAGGATGTATCACAGATACTAAATACATATATATAATAGAAAATAACCCATTTTATTGATTATAGTCAAAATTATAATTTTGCTCCTAGAAGTGTATTACAAGTGTCAGCCAATTCTGGCTTCTAGGGCACATATATCTGACAGTGGTTGGTTTGGTTTGAACCTTATCCCCGGCACACGCTTTCCATACTGTGTCACCTATTTTAAAAGAATTTTTTTTATGGGTGTGCATGGATTAGCATGGGGCAATTGAGAGGAGTCTATGAGGTTTCATAGAGAGAGAAAAGATGGGCGCATTTTCTTGGGGCATGTGAAAATTTTTGCATAAGAAAAAAGTTCTCTTGCACTCTTACTCTCTCTCACACCAATTCTTTAATTTTTATCTCTTTAGTTGTCCATATGAAAATTGGTTTTGAGAGTGGATAACGGTAGAAGAGAGAGTCCTTGACTCATGAAAATTTGTTACATGAAAAAACTCCAACAAGAAAGGGCGTGAGAGGATTTTTGGTGCGTCAGGATTTTCTGGGTGAGTGCAAAATCCTAGGGTTGGGACCCTGAGTTCGGATGGAGAGATTGAGTGCTGTGAGTATCCGATCATCACCAAACTTCAGACACTGACTCACCATCCTCCATACTCCATATTTTGATTTTTTGGAGCATTCGGGAGATCAGAAAGAAGATGATTAATTGGATCGATCGCAATCAATCATCGAAGATTTCAATGAGGAGCTAGCACTCTAGTGGAGTTGGTCAGAATCAGAAGCTCCATGTGGAACAACCATAGAGGCCAAACAAGTGTATGACTGTAGCATGACACTAGAGACTTATTTTGATGGATTCAAATTATGGAGATTAGCTATCCGTATACAGATATCGAGTTCTAAACTCATATCGATTAGTAGATTTGATTTATTGATCGATCGTATTTAAATTTTAAATTATATATTAGCATGTCTAGATCCTGAGTAGGATTTGTTTGATTAGATCAATGCATGCAGTAGATTAATTTTAGATTAATCTAATTTTTTTTACTACTATATAATTCAAAAATATTTTAAAAATGCATGCTTTTATCCTGCTCGATTTTCTTCAATAGTATCAGAGCCAGGTTGCTTGACATGTCTAATATATAATTAGAAATTAAATGTTAGTATATTTGATATGCTTAATCTAGATAACTTAGTTATTAAGAATGAATGAGCCACCAAGCTGTCCGATCATAAGGGACAAGTATGGTTTAAAGGCCATGTCCTTCCATTCAATGGGGATCCTTTATGGCAGTAGGGATGCCACCATGAACTCATTCATTAAGATGAACAATAAAAGAATTTTAATGATTAAAATTATTTTAATTGAAAAATTAAATATGAATGTATTTTAGATTAAATCTAAAAGGTTGATTCATAGTTTAATTTTCATTATGTTTTGTTTTCTATTTAAAACTAGCAATAAGTTGCTATTTGAGAAATAAGCTGACCTATTTCTGAAATGAGTCGACGCATTTGGAAAATAGAAAATGAAAACTTTTTAAAATTTAAAAACTATTTTTGAAATGTCAAACCCTGACCCATCAACCCAAAAATTTAATTAAAAGAATTAAGTGGTCTTCTAGGTTCTAGAATTGTGAATTAAAGATCCTAAGACAAAATCATAAGACCATGGGTTAAAGGGTTAGATGAATTAAGTCCATTAATTGGGTTAGACCTAAGGTTAGTTAAAGAATAGATTAATCTAGAGTAATTGATCAAATCTAACCAAGTATTGAATTAGATTAGGTCAAGGATACTCTAGAATCAACTTCAATAGTTATAGTTGGACAAGTCCATGTCTTTAACTAGACTAAGATGGACTTGATTTATGGCTATGCGGTTAAGCCCGAAATTACTAGGTTGATCAGATTAAATCTAATTAACCAATTGATGTCTAAAGTAAGTTTGATAGTCTAGATCAGTGATTTTTAATTGGGAGCTACTCGCACTGATTCAATCTTTGATGAGTTAATGGCATATCCCTTCCACTAATCTTACTTACCTGACTGACATGGTCGATTGAAATTTGATTAGATCACTTAGTGATTCGGATTGACCTATGTCATTAGGAATCAGTTTGGCTGATTTCAATCAGTAAGACTGAATTAGGTGCCCATGGATCTAAATTGATCCTAGTCCTAACCTATTGACTTGATGAAGTTAGTGGAAGGACTTGACTTGGTAAAATTAGTAGAAAAAATTTGGTCCATGTCCTTTCTATCCTTAAATCACATGTAAACTAAATTCTCTAAATTATTAGGTCCTTAAAATGACTAAGTTATGGGATAACCAAATCATAGCCTCCCATTAAGGTGAATAGTAATAAGTCCAATTTTTTAGGTAAACATTGGAGGTGCCTTACACCTGATGTTTATTTGGATATTGAAATTACTGTATATCATATGATGATTAGGTCGCACTCTCTCAATGGTAATCAGATTAGTCAGAGCTTTCCTCGGGCCTGGTTATCATTGATTTGATGCACCGAAGTCAATCACGTTAATGGTTGGACCTAACCAGACCTTTTTAGTGGAGGCTATAGCCTACTGATTTGGCATCTGAAGCAAAATCTAAATACTAAAAATTATTTAAAAAAATAATTGATTGTGAACCTATCTGTAGATGCACACGAGTTAGCCAGAGCTTTTCTCGGGCCCGTATATAGTCTATGTGGATTCCAATACCCGCTAAGGAGTTAGTGTAATTCTTTGAATTGAAAGTAGAGGCTATCAATTTATTAAAAATAGTGAAAGAATCTTTAGACTAAAGTCCAAATCTTTAGGATTAATTAGAGTACTAATAAGATTTTATTTTTTTTTTTAGATAATTAGAATAGCTAGAGTTAGTCCGCTTCATTCATTGTTGGATAGTGGTAAGTGTTTAGGACCTAGGAACAAGGAGTCTAGTGTTGATCCTAATAAGACAGACCCAAAGAGAAATTATCCACTTAACTCAAATAGACTGAACAGAAAAAATCAGCAAGTGGTTACTAGTCAAGACTGTTATATGATAACACCTTGTAATTTCTCTGTATATGATACATCTACCTAGGTATTAGATACCGAAAGTTCAATTCATATATGCAATTCATTGCATGGATTTCAAATTGATAGAAAATTTAAGAATGATGATAGATTTCTTAATATTGAGGATGAAAGTTAAGTTTCAGTCCAAGCATTGAAAACTCTTGAACTATTTTTCAAAAATAATAGTATCATTTTAAATGACTATCACTATTATCCATCTTTTATGATGAATATAATATTCATTGGGCTTTTGGCCCAAGATTATTATAGTTATCAATAAAGAAACATTATTGCGATATCATTATGAATAATGTCACAATAATGTAAGGATAATTAAGAAATAATATTTATATTTTATCATAGCCTATTATTGTAATGTGCACGTCGAATAAATAACCAAAATTAGATAATGTCACTAATGCTTATCTTTGGTACTGTAGGCTTGGTCATATAAACAAGAATAGGATTAACAGGTTAGTCAAGGAGCATATCCTTGACATTGATAATTATGAATCATTGAATACCTATGAGTCCCGTCTTCTTGGTAAGATGACTAAATCATCTTTTACTGAAAAGAATGAGCGAACCACTGAGCTTCTAGGTCTAGTACATATTGATGTATGTGGATCTATGAATACATATGTTAGAGGTGGATTTTATTACTTCATTATATTTACTAACGATCTATCTAAATATGGGTATGTCTATCTTATGAAGAATAAATCTGATTTATTTAAAATGTTCAACGATATTGAAATGAGGTAGAAAAATAACTTGGAAAGAGTATTAAAACTCTTTGATCTGATCGAGGAGGTGAACACCTTTTCAACGAGTTTCTGACATATCTAGGAGAGAATGGAATTCTCTCATAATGGATCCCTCCTAGAACACCACAGCATAATGGTATATCTGAAAGGAGAAATCGATCCCTGTTGAACATGGTTTGATCTATGATGGGATTTACAAGTCTGCCGATTTAATTTTGAGGTTATACACTAAACTATCTGTTTTATTTTGAATAATGTTTCGAGCAAGTCTGTTGCAAAGACTCCATATGAGATATAGACTGGACGTATGCCAACACTCTCTCACTTTAGGGTTTGGGGATGTCTGACTTATGTTAAACATTTGCAGTCAGAAAAGCTTGGACCTAGGTCCGATAAATGCTTATTCATAGGATATTCCAAGGAAACTAGAGGTTATTACTTCTACCTTGCTGAAGAACAAAAGGTGTTCATCAGCAATAGAGTAGTCTTTTTGGAAAAGAAATTTCTTAGTGAAGGAATAGCTGCCTCTAATGTTGAACTTAATAAAGTTCGACAGGTAGAAGAACAAACACATTCTAGTGAACCTGCAAAATTAGATTTGATAAGATCAAATTCAGAGCCTATTGAAATGGCACTAAGAAGATTCGGTAGAATACCGCGTCAACCGAATAGATACTATAATTTCTTGGTCCAAGATGGTGATCCTATTGAACTTGATGAGAATAATGAGGATCCGATCACCTACATAGATGCCATGCAGAGGTCCGACTCCAATAAGTGGCTAAAAGCCATGAAGTCCGAAATGAAGTCCATGAAGGTCAACCGAGTATGGACACTAGTTGATCCACCTGAAGGGGTAAAATCCATTGGGTGTAAGTAAATTTCAAAAGAAAATGGAGCACAAATGAAAAGGTGGAGACCTATAAAGTCTGTCTGATTGTCAAGAAATATCGTCAGCATTATGGTATTGACTATGACGAGCTATTTTCTTTAGTCGCAATGCTCAAATCTATTTGGATTATGCTTGTGATAGCGGCATACCTAGACTATGAGATCTGACAAATGGATGTGAAAATAGCTTTTGTAAATGGAGAGCTGGATGAAGAGGTATATATGATATAGCCTGAGAGTTTCACATCCATAGATGAGTCTAAGGTGTGCAGGCTTCAAAGATCCATCTATGAATTGAAGTAGGCATCGCGGAGTTGGAACATGCATTTTAATGAAGTAATCAGAACGTATGGCTTCGTTAAGAATGTATAAATAGGCTAATGATTCTGTTGTTGTATTTCTTGTACTATATGTTGATGATATTCTCCTAATCGAAAATGATATTTCTGTATTACAGGGAATAAAGGTTTGGCTGTCATCTCAATTTTTCATGAAGGACTTGGGAGAAACTTCCTACATCCTAGGGATGAAGATCTATAAGGATAGATCTAAAAAATTGCTAGGATTATCCCAGTCCATGTATGTTGATACCGTGTTGAAGAGGTCAGCATGGAGAATTTCAAGAAGGGCTATCTCCTGATAGGCTATGAAATTTTTCTCTCGAAGAAGGATTGTTCGACAACTCCTCAAGAGAGAGAGCATATGAGTAAAATGCCATATATTTCGACAGTGAATTCTATTATGTACGCCATGATATATACGAGATCAGATATGGCATACTCACTAGAGGTAGTGAGCAAATACTAGTCTGACCTAGGTGAGAATCATTGGAAGGTTGTAAAGATAATCCTGAAGTATTTGAGAAATACCAAAGATCAGTGGTTCATCTATGATGATATTGACTTAAAACTTATGGGATATACTGATTCCAATTTTCAGTCAGATCATGATGATAGCAAAAGTGTGTCAGATTTTGTATTTACCCTAAATGGTGGAGTGGTCTGCTGGAAGAATTTCAAGCAGCATACTGTAGCCGATTCTATGTGTGAGATGGAGTATGTCGCGGCATTTGATACTGTGAATGAAGCTGTGTGACTGTGGAAGTTCATCGATAAGCTGAGAGTGGCACCCTCCTTGGATGGTCCAGTTCTACTATACTATGACAGCACTGAAGTCATAGCTCAAGCAAAGGAGTCAAAGGCATATCAGTGCACCAAATATATTCTGCATCGTTACCATCTTGTATGAGAAATCATGGAGCGAGGTGTCATCAAGCTTCAAAAGATCGACAGAAAGGAGAACGTGGTCGACCTCTTTATTAAAGCTCTAGGAATCAAAGAGTTCGATAATCATAAATAGAAGATGGGTATTTGATACTGTTCTAAGTGGTTTTAGTTTAAATGAAAGTTGTTGAAAATTATATCATAAAGCCAATTATCTAGGTTGTAGATGATTGAGCTAAATATAATTATACTTAAATTATTAATAAATAAAATTATTATTTTAATCTTTTCATCATTTTGTGTATCTTTCTATAATGAACTCTTCTATGATGAAGTCTATAGGACTATTTAGACTCGACAAAGGAGGATTTATCGTTTAGTCCTTAAATTAGTTCGTGACCAAACGATACGCTGTTACTCAGGATGACAACATATCGAGTGTGGATCGTTGTATGCTATAAATATTGATTATCTTTTTAACCAAGAAGTATAGAGATACTATTATGGCATGCAGATGAAGTATAGAGATATATTCTAAGTATTGGAATAAGTACATCACTATATTTCAATTTAGCAAATTCTCGATCGGGATGGTCCATGTGATGGACACTGAATTTTGAAATACAACATGAATGAATTTTTAAGGTTAGCAATAAATCCTAGATCATCTTTTGAGCATCGAGGTCAAGAGGATGAATTATACGATAATCATATGCCATAGGTTCGTCATTATTGCATTGCGATTTTTTGACCTATCCGGACGTCGGGTGTCATTGCTAGATGGTTACATCAATTGGTATAGAAATTTAATTCTTATGCTACTAGCTTAGAAATCAAACCTATGGAGTCACACATATAAGAAGTTCCTACTTGATCTGATGGTTGATCATGAGTTCTGATGACCTAGGATACTGTGGTCAAGAGTTCCACTGGATTGGGACTCTATGATCAGGAGTTTCACTAGACTGAAACTCTATCTTTGTGGGTTTCACTAGACTAGAACTCATAGTCTTACTTATCTGAAACTTTTTGATCAAGAGTCTCACTGATCTAAAACTCTGTGATCACGAGCTCCATTCGTTTGGGATACTGGGTTCAAGAGTCCCACTGGATTAGAACTCTTTAGAAGTTTCATATTGATGGGACTCTATTGCCCGGTAACCTATCCAATTTAGACTCTAATTTTTTTAGAGGATTAATTAACAATTTGATTGTTGATTAGCTTAATTTAATTGAACAATGAGGATTTGATCAAATCTGATCGAATTGGATTTGATTGGGTTTGATCCGATAAGGTTATGAGATGACCTAATCGCTATAGGAGATTTGATCCTGATTTAATTAGAATCTGAATCTAATTAATTTTTAATTTAATTAAAAATTAATTAAATTAGGTTAAGCCTAATTTGGTTGGGTTTAGCCTAGTCTAATTGGATCTAGATTAATTAGTTTGGTTGAAACCAAATAGGATTCAAACTCTCCCATGCGCCCACCATCTTTGACTTTTTCACTCTTGTTCCATGCTCCAAAATTTTTGTACGTAACTTTTCTCATGCCTAGAAGGTTTCTACGCCCCCTCTCTTATCTGCTTTTGATCTGGTCCAAGGGTTGGACTGGTTCAAAGTTAGTTGAATTTTGAATTCAACTTAATTAGTTGAGTAGTTTGAACCCATCCTTATCCTTATCTGATTCCCATGCCCACCAAATATTTTTACATAAATTTTTATGCATTTTAGAGAGTGGACGCACAGAAGGAGAGTCTTTCTACACGTAAAACTCCTAGGGTGGGCATTGGGAATGGGATAAGCACTTGCTTGAATTTTGAATTCAAGCAAGTGGTTGAAATCACTAAACCATCACATCCTTATCCAAATCCCATGCCTCCTTTGTGTTTTCTCATGCACATTTTGTGTGTTCTGGGTGTGGGCACGTAGAAGAAGAGTCCTTCTGCACATCATCCACTTGGGAGGTGGTGTTGGATGCAGATGAGGAGACCACTTGATTTTTGAATTCAAGTGGTTGGTTTGGTTTGAACCTTATCCCTTGCACACGCTTTCCACACTGTGTTGCCCATTTTAAAAGAATTTTTTTTATGGGTGTGCATGGATTAGCATGGGGCATCTAAGAGGAATCTGTGAGGTTTCCTAGAGAGAGAAAAAGTGGGCACATTTTCTTGGGGCATGAGAAAATTTCTACAAAAGAAAAAAGTTCTCTTGCACCCTTACTCTCTCACACACCACTTCTCTAATTTTTATCTCTTTATTTGTCCTTCTAAAAATTGGTTTTGAGAGTGGGCAACGGTAGAAGGGAGCATCCTTGACCCATAAAAATTTGTTTCATGAAAAAACTCAAATGAGAGAGGGTGCGAGAGAGTTTTCGGCGCGTCAAGATTTTCTGGGTGAGTGTAAAATCCTAAGGTTGGGACCCTGGGTTTGGGTGGAGAAATCAAGTGCTATGAGTACCCGATTGCCACCAAACTTTAGACACCGACTCATCATCTTCCATACTCTGTGTTCTAATTTTTTAGAATATTTGAGAGATCGAAAAGAAGACGATCGATTGGATCGATCATGATCAGCCATCAAAGGCTTCGATAAGGAGCTAGCACTCCAATGGAGCTGATCGAGATCAAGAGCTCTATGTGGATCAACTATAGAGGTTGGATAAGTGTACGACTATAGCACAATACTAGAGACTTATTTCGATGGATTTAGATTATGAAGATCAGCTACCCGCACACAGATATCGAGTTCTGAACTCGTATTGATCAGCAGATTTAATTTGTTGATCGATCGCATTTAAATTTTAAATCACATATTAGCATATCTAGATCCTGAGTAGAATTTATTTGATTAGATCAATGCATGTAGTAGATTAATTTTAGATTAATCTAATTCTTTCACTGCTATATGATTCAAAAATATTTTGAAAATGCATACTTTTACCCTGCTTGATTTCCTTCACTAGGCTGTCATACAGTTCGAGACATCTCGGTTTGAAGACGAGATGTCTTGGTTGCAGGTGAGAGGTCTTGATTTCAAAAGAGATGTTTTGATTTTTGTAGATTATTTTGTATGGATTTTCTATTTGGGTTTGGAGAGTTTTTCTATGAGCTTGGAGTTTGACCCTTTTTTAAAGTATTTATACTGAAAATAGGTCAAAAATTGTATAATGTTGAATATAGAAAAATAAAAGTTCTTTTCTACAAAAGCTCATGTGCTCTCTTCCTCTCTTGAATCCATTGATTTTGCTTCTACATTGATTCTAGAAATTTATTTCTTTTTGCTTGGCTAATCACCAATAGCCATGCCGGTCTGAGTGTGAGTCTTATTACACAACATCTGGTATCAGAGCCAGATTGCATGGAAGAAAGGAAGACACCTTAGGTTTCTACATCCAGGATCTGCTACACCAGGTTTTATCCTAAAATTTTTTAGTTTTCTTTATGGTAATCTTTAGATTAAGGTGAAGAGTTATTGTACGAAGGAAAGGTGATACAGAAGATTGGAAGGAGGATCTAGGGCCCATAGATCTCCGTTGAAGGATAGTTTTGCTAGTGTATGATCGAAGAAGATGATAGGATTTTGCTTTTGATTTGATTATAGTCATGGGATCAAGCAGGTTCAAGATGGATTTTGAAAAGTTCGATGGCAAGAAAAACTTCACCTTATGGCGGTAAAGGATACAGAATTTGTTGGTTCAGTAGAGGATTTATAAGATCTTGGTAAGAGAAAGGTCAAAAAAGATTAGTACTAAGGATTAAAAAGAGCTAGAAAAAATTACTTTTAGCATAATCAGAATGTGCTTGGCCGATCAGGTGTTGCCCGAGATTTGCATAGAGACCATGGCAAAGGGGCTCTAGACGAGATTGGAGAATACATACATGAAAAAAAATATAACCAATAAGCTGTGGTTGAAGAAACAGCTGTATAGTCTAAGAATGTCCGAAGGTGGAGATCTTGTTGCACATATCTAAAGGTTCAATCAAATATGTTCTGAGGTGATGAGTTTGGATATGAAGATCAACGAGAAAGATCGAACATTGCTGCTACTTTGTTCTCTCCCGAATTCTTCTAATGATCTCATAATAACTTTAGTTTATAGAAAGAAGACTCTAGACTATGAAGAAGTTGTTGGTGTGCTTAGATCAAATGAGCAGAGAGAAAAATCTGCAAGGAAGATCCTAAATCTGAGATCTTGGCTATAAATGAAAGACAGGAAAGATCAATGGAGAAGACAAAGAAAAAGTCTAAGGGCAAATCAAAATCTCGGGATTGAAAGAAGATATTGAAATGCTATAAATATCATCAACCTGGACATCTGAGGAGAAATTATGCCCTTTTGAAGTCAAAAAAAGGAAAGGCCGATAAGAATGATGATGCAGCTTCTATAAGCAGTAGAGAAGATTTGCTAGTTGTATCAGATGGGTTCATAGAGTGTGATACTACATGAACGTTGGATTCAGCATACTCATATCACTATACTTCTCATCAGAAGTGGTTTGCTACCTACCAGAAGATCGATGGTGAAAATGTCAGTCTTGAAGATGATCACCCATGCAGAGTAGTTAAAGTTGGCTCAATAAAGATGAGGATGTACGACGGGATCATTCGTACATTATCAAATGTTAAGCATGTACCAAAGTTGATAAAAAAGAATCTAATTTTTTTGGACTACTTGGAGGAGCAGGGTTATGATTTTAGTAGCCAGACTGGTAGTAGATGTCTAAAAATTTTCAAAAAAGCTTTGGTGGTGATCAAAAGTAGAAGACTGAGCAATAATCTTTAAAGAATGGAAGACTCAGTTGTGAACGATAGTGCAGAGATGCTAGCAGTGGTATAGGAGGAGCAGCTCTTATATTGACGGTGGTACTATCGGATGGGTTATATGAGTGACTAAGGACTCACAAAACTTAGCAGAAGAGGGATAATCCTAGTCCTGAAGAAGGAGGACACTAATTTACGTGAGCCGTGCATCTTTGGCAAACAACATAGGATGAAGTTTGCAAATAGTACCAAGCGCAGTGAAGGAGTACTGGACTTAGTGCACTCGAATGTGTGGGGACCGGCTCCTATATTAACTAGAGGTGGAGCAAAGTTATTTATCACTTTCATTGATGATTACCCAAGAAAGATATGGGTTTATCTGATTAGAGAAAAATCAGAGGTGTTTGTCCGATTTAGAGCTTGGAGAGCTGAAGTTGAGAAGAAGTTAGGAAGATAGGTGAAGTGTTTGAGGTCGAATAATGGAGAAAAGTATACAAGCCTAGAGCTTAGGAGGTACTGTAAGAAAAATGACATCAAATATCATTACATAGTGAAGATAATTCCCCAGTAGAATGGCATCGTAGAGAGGATAAACCGCACACTGACCGAGAAGACATGGAGTTTAAGGCTACAGACATCACTTCCAAAATCCTTTTTAGGGTGATGCTTTAACTTTTTCTTATTTTCTTATCAATAGGTCTCCTCATCGCAAGCTGAATGGAGGCATTCCAAAGGAGGTCTGGAGTAAAAAGAAGGTGGAGCTTGGCCACCTGAAGATCTTTGGTTGCCCGACCTATGCATATGTGGAGGCAACCAAGAGGAGCAAGTTGGACTCTATATCTTAAAAGATGACATTCATATGATATCCACAATGAGTCAAGGCATATCTATTGTGAAATCCTGAAGCACAAAAGGCGGTGATCAGTAGGGATGTTATTTTTGATGAAAAAAATATCTTAGAGAGGTCTAGGAGTACAAGAGGAATTGGAGAAATGAAGGTGAACAATGATGGCCAGTCAAAGACAGATGGCATACGGTTTACATCCACTTACAGAAATGTTCCTGTTGAGATAGAGTTGGGCAAAAAAGTTCTGACTCAAATTGAAAATCAGCATGGAGAGCTAGTTGTTTAGTTAGATGTACAGGTTTAGCCATAGACATCATGCAGGAGCAAGTACCAGTGGGAGTGGCTTTGCACAAGTCCTAGCGTACTATTAGAAGATCGATCATATATGGCATTGATGAGGTTATCTCCTATGCTCTTATCACTGCTAATGAAGATCCAAAAACTATGTAGAGGCCATGGAGAGTGAAGATCATGAGTCGTGGATGTAGGCCATGATGGAGGAGATGGAATCACTGAAGAAAAATTAGATATGATAGCTGGTGGATCTTCTAAAAAGTGCTCGATCTATTAGCTCAAAGTGGATGTTCACTAAGAAAAAAGTATCTTCAGAATAAGATGGAGTCAGATTTAAGATAAAAATAGCAGCAAAGGGATACTCACAAAGAAAAAAAATTGATTATATAGAAGTTTTTTCTTCTATGGTGCATCATATATCTATTCGAGTTTTGCTGTCACTAGTGGCACAGCATAATATGAAATTAGAACAAATAGATGTAAAGACGGCCTTCCTTCATAAGACTTTGAAGGAAAGAATTTACATGAAGTAGCCAGATGGTTTCATGAAGATTGGACAGGAGGAGATGTATTTACTCAGGGGGTCACTGTATGGCCTAAAATAATCCGCTTGTCAGTGGTATCATATATTTGATAGCTTTATTTTGAGCTTGAGATTTATCAGATGTGAATATGACCGATATATCTACATCAAGAATATAGATGAGAAGGATGCTCTGTACCTACTACTGTATGTAGATGATATACTTAAAGCAAGTAGAAGCATGAAAGCTGTGAAAAGGTTGAAAAAGATATTATCATTTGAGTTTGAGATGAAGGATCTAGGTTCAGCAAAAAAAATTCTTAGAATGAATATTTGCAAAGATAGGTACAATGGAGTACTCCATTTATCACAAGAAAGATATATCTAAAAAATTCTGGAGAGATTTAGGATGGAGAATATTAAACCTGTAGAGATACCATTGCCAAGCCACATATCTCTCTCCAAGTATCAAAGCCTCCAATCAAAAGAGGAGAGAAAATATATAGACAGAGTTTCTTATGCAAATACTGTAGGCAGTGTGATATACACTATGATGTGCTGTAGACTAGATATAGCACATGCAGTGAGTATGATTAGTAGATATATGGCTAACCTTAGAAAGGAACACTGAAAAGCATTGAAGTGGATATTGAGATATTTGCATGGAATAAGAAATTATGATTTGGTATTTGGTGGGCAGCCTGAAGAATTTGAAGATAGAGATTTAGGTCCTCTTGAAGGATTTGTAGATGCAAATTATGCTGGTAATCTTGATACAAGAAGGTCTACTATTGGATATCTTTTCCGCATGTATGGTGGATTGATGTCTTGGAAATCAATCATTCAGCCAATCACGACCTTATCTACCACAGAGGTCGAGTATATTAGAATAATAGAGGCTGCAAAGAAAGTTTTTTGGTTTAAAAGGCTGATTATTGAGATGGGGATAGAGCATAGCAAGATTACACTGTACAGTGACAGTCAGAGTGCTCTGCTGTTGGTACAAAATCTGGTCTATCATACTCGTACAAAGCATATAGATGTGAGGTACCATAAGATCAGAGAGTTGGTGAAAGAAGGTGAAGTGAAACTGATGAAGATCCATACCAAGAAGAATCAGTCTAATGCACTCACGAAGGTACTTTTCAGAGACAGCTTTCAGATGTATGTGGCACAGATGGATTTACAAGAAAGAGATGAGTTCACAAGGACTTGAAAGCACCAAGGTAGAGAATGTAAGCTTAAGTGTGGTATCCCCAAGTCTTAAGAATATGAGAAGAAAGATCATGGAAAGATGGGAGCAAGCCAGCGAAGCAAGCAAAAAAAATTAGAAATCAGCCTGGTCAGCAGTTGGAGTCATCTCGATTATGAGATGAGATGACTCGATTCTGGATGAGATATCTCAATTTTGAGACAAGATGTCTTGATGGAAAGCGAGATGTCTCAGTCTCAGTGTGAGACGTCTCGGTCTTAGAGAAAATCAAAAATAAAGAGCAGTGTTTCGGGAGTGCTGGGCTATCATATAGTTCGAATGTCTTGGTTTGAAGACGAGATGTCTCGGTTGCAGGCGAGAGGTCTTGGTTTTCGCAGATAGTTTTGCATGGGTTCTTTGTTTGGGTTTGAAATATTTTTCTATGAGCTTAGGGCTTGATCCTTTTGTAAAGTATTTATACTGAAAATAGGTCAAGAATTGTATGATGCTGAATACAAAAAAATAAAAATTCTTTTCTCTGAAAACTTGTGTGCTCTTTTCCTCTCTTTTCTCTCTTGAATCCATTGGTTTTGCTTCCACATTGATTTTAGGAGTTTATTCCTTGTTGCTTGGCTAATCACCAGCAGCCACCGAGTGAGAGTCTTATTACACAACAAGTACAATTATATCTTCTTAGAAACATATAGAGTGATAATTTCTTTTAGAAATAATAGTACAGTGAAATATGTTTTTTGAACTTCCGGTATTATTTCTTTTCTGATGTTCAATATCAATGCTCTTATCACCACTAACAACATGAAGCTTAGAATTTTTTTTGGTAAAGAAGCTTAGATTTCTTTTAGATTTTTGATCCAAGATGTTGGGTAAAATTACCAAATTGGTGGACAAAATTCATGATGGATAGTTTCTGGCTGTTATCTCAGTGACTTGCTGTTTAATCTCAAAGTTGATAAAAGTGTCCAAATAAATCCTTGCATTTTGCATTTTATGTTAGTGCTATGGTGGTCTTATTCTATCATATTATGTATACAATGAAGAGAATTGATACTTAATGATATTTAAGCATTGGAATCATCAGAAAAATCCCAAATGAATTTACTGATGAAATTGTGATGCATATGAGATCTTGGTTATTCGATTTTTTAAAACAATAAAAGCAAATCAATCATTTTCATCTTGAATATGATGAATCTGATTAATGAAAAATGAATCATCAAAAAAAAAAAAGACTGAAAAAAGGATAATTCTTAATTAAATTTATCTTACATGGACCACTAGAAAAATTAAGTTGGTATTGAAATATTCCAAGAATTTTTTCTAGATTAAAAGAAAATTGACCATGTATGTCTTTTAAACTTTCTTTTATTTTTCCATTTTAAGGAGAGGAACATTATATAGGATTTTTGGTACTATAAATATAAGAAAATACCTTTGTATTAAATTATTTATTTGGTTATTTTTTCAAATGATTGGCTTTTTCAACTGATATTTCTTCGATGGGTGTTTCCTAATGGGAATTTTACAAAAATATATATTTTAGAAAAGTGCTGCCCGTAGAAATATAACATTGTCATGAAACTCTTGTTTGCATTTTTCATTATTAATTATATATTAAATAGTAAAGGCTGTTGGTATTATAACTATAACTAATTTATTTATTTGAAACTTGTATTTTATTTTTTTAGCTTAGATATTTTTCCAAATAGTTGGGCTTTTAACTGATATTTCTCAATAGGTATATCCTAATGGTTTTGTTTCTACATGTGATGTCTTCTTAGAAAGACATCTCTTTGTATTTTTGACAACCCTTGGGATTCCATAAATAAAACAGAAACCTTAGTTGTCAATTCACTACCACCACTTGATGATTACTTTGGAAATATATAAATCCAAGAGTTATAAGTTCTTCAATAAGAGATTTGTGGAGTTTACTAACAAATCCTAGAAAGCTTTGTTGTTTCCTGGAGACATATTGCTATAACTCAGTAGCAAACTGAAATATCAAAGGATGAGCAATTAACACCTTCAAAAAGCCATCCCATGATGCCTTAAAGCCAATAATATTTGATTTCTACTTTATTTTTTACTTTGTTGACCACCCTATTTCTAACAAGAACTAGAGGCAAAGCGTGTTCAATTTGTTGGAAGTTAATTTGTAATTAATTTTCAACATTAAGTTTAACAAGTTCAAGAGTTATATAACTCTTGTTATTAATATGTTATGAAGTTAAAGAGTCATGTAACTCTTATATTTAATACAAGTGGAGATTAAAGAGTCTTATTAAGTAAACCAAGAGTCATGAAGATTAAAGGATAATTTATGTATTTATGAAGATAGTCTAAGAGTTGCCTTCATGTATCTATATATAGGACCTTATGTAATGAGTCAAGTAGTGTGAAGTAATCTATGATTCTATACCTTATCCTCCCCTTCTAAGTATTTTTTATGAGTATTATATTCTTTCAAAGTAATTCCACAAGTCCTATATCACATTTCTTCTTGCACCCAATAAATTTAGTATCAGAGCAAGATCGATTCTATCGCAACTATCAAAACAAAGGATTGATTCTACAACAATATTTAGAGCTAGAGTGCCATAGAGCCATAAAATTAGAGAATCTCAGAGCTTCAGAGTCAGAGAGCCATAGAGCCACAGATCCAGGGAGCTTGAGAGTTTTTTAAAAGTAAAAAAAAATAATAAGTACTGCTATTTTTTAGTAAAATTGAGAGGTTGAAGCAAAAAAAAAAAAAAAGCCTCTTTATCAACAACAACAAGTATTTGAAATGGAGGGTGAAATGTCTGCAGTTGTACCATTCAAATTGATGCTCAAGGAGATACTTGAAAAATTGAATTTATCATCGACAAGGTACACATGTGAAAAATCTGGACCAAATTATTTACCAATCTTTGTAGCAACAGTTGAGTTTGAAGACTCGAATGAAAGATTAGTGATTGATGGTCATACAAGTATTACAAAGAAAGAAGCTGAGAATGATGCTGCACTACAAACAATCAAATATTTAAAATATATTTATAATATTACCATTAAAGATGTTTATTTTGTAAAGATGGATGAAGTCAAGACTATTGTGAAAAATTTGTATAAAAGCAATAAAGATTTGAAAAAAAAGTTATGAGGACATAATGAAAGAGCTGAATGAGTTAAAGTTGAAGATGGATGAAAGAGCAATCAAAGAAAACACTAGGACACATTTTCGTAGAATAAAAGGAAGAGCATATGCTGTAGGTGATTTTTTTTCTGACAGTAGTCCAAATTCGTAATTAAAGTTATTATGAAAATTATAAATTAAGAGAGGATGTTGAAAGTTAATTTGTAATTAATTTTAAATATTAAATTTAGTAAGTTCAAAAGTCATGTAACTGTTGTTATTAATATGTTGTGAAGTTAAAGAGTCATGTAACTCTTGTATTTAATATAAGTGAAGATTAAAGAATCTTATTAAGTAAACTAAGAGTTATGGAGATTAAAGGATAACTTATGAGGGTAGTTTAAGAGTCATCTTTATGTATCTATATACAGGACCTTATATAATAAGTCACGTAATGCGAAGTAATCTATGATTCTATATCTTATCCTCCCATTCTAAGTATTTTCTATAAACAATGTATTCTTTCAAAGTAATTTCTTCGTTCTCTCCCTTTGGATAGCGTGGCATGCAAAATGTATTCCTGCAAGGTTTAGAAACGCCTAGGACTCGCTTGTTTTGGTAATTTGTTGGCAAATAAACATAATAACAGGATCTACTTCAGTGTGCTGCCTCTAGTATCTCTGTGCTTTTCTCTTTCATTAGATTGTGGGTCAGTGGTTGTAACAGCAACGATGGATCTAGTTTTAGTTATGTTTTTAATATATAGATCCAATTCTCTTCCAATATGCTCCGCTTAGATGGTATACATTCATTCTCTCTTATTTTAATAGAAATACTTTCCCTGAAGGAAAGCTTTGCTTGACATTAAGCGCAAAGTTCTCTGAACATACGTAGTTGGACCAAATTAGTAATTGCTGTAGCATATAGTTCAACCAAAGTGATCCAATCTTACTCGTGTAACTAATTGATCTTATCCTTGTTTATTTATTTATTTATTTTCCTTCAATTAATTGCATATTTTCATTGTGAAAGAAAGATTACCTGAAAATTTTTGCAAGTAAATCTGTTCTACAACTCAGTAACCATAAATCGGAACAAAAGAAAATGGCTCACGTAGATATAGTGTTGGGAAATGAAAAAGAAATCGTATCATGTTGAGCCCATCATGGTTCATAGGTCTTTTATGCTCTTTTACTCTGGATACAATCACAATAAATAGCCATGGACTAGCTTTGTGTGTATAATTAAAAACCAAGGAGTCTTCGAACTTGCAGCCTTTGGGAGCCCATGAACAAAGAATATTTGAGACAAGAAAAAGGAGAGATATTTCTCTATTTTGGACTTTTATCTCTGACATAGATCTAATAGAGAGATGCAATAGAGAAAACTTGACCTATGCTTGTGAGAGGAAGTCCCACTTGATGGAAAGTCAAGGTTTTATCTAGTGACTGATAGCTTTAATTGAGTGGAATAAGAAACCCATTCAATGATCTTAATGTTCTCTAACCAAAACATCTATTCATACAATGTTCTATCTAAAAGATGCCAAATAGTATTTCCAAGGCAAAATAGTGCCTGGTTTGAGATGGATGTAATAAAGTGTGCACATTTGTTGATTCATCAGTGCAATAGGCTTATAACATAGGTGAATCAATTTATCTTTTCTTGAAAATAATTTTTTTAGACATTTATGTGTTTTTAATTACCTAAAAATAGATAATTCTTAAGAAAGATTTTTTTTAAGAAAGTGCACTACTTATCTCAAAAAATAGTCTATAATCATCTAATGCGATACTTATATTTTTAATATCAACTTTACTGTACTATTTTTATAAATAATTAAACGGAAATCTAAATTTAAAATTTCGAAGTAATTTTAGAAGTATTTTTAATGGGTGGCTTTTTTAGATCAGTCCAATGTGCACAACATCTAAAAAAAATTGTCCCAAACAATGGTGTTTTCAGTTGAGTTGATTTAAAATTTACCATAATTTTGGGTTGAGATTAGGTGGAACCCTAGCACCACCAAAGCATGTCCATTTTGATCCATGATAGGATGTACAAATAGTTCCATTTTAAGATTAATTTTCATGTAAATTAATTTCTGAAAAAATTAATAGCTAAAAGCTTTATTTTGGTAAGGTTCCAGGTTAGCAAAATAGTTTTAAATTCTAAATCTTATTGAAGTTGGTTCACATGATATTCTTCTGCACATCTACTCTTTGCCGTGCGTTTGACCCACAGACATCAAATGTATTGTTAATTTGTTCATTCATATTTGATATTTCTCAATCTCTCTCTTCTTTTTCCATGATAATATTTTCTTAAAAAATTTATCTGCAAATTTCTGCACCCTTCGGTCAACAGGTATGGGTGAACTCTTCCTTTTGCCCCATCTTAACAAATATAAACTAATATATCCGCTTTTGTTAGAGGTCAGGGGAGTTCCTGAAGGTAATAAGACCTATTTTTAGTCAAGTCTGGCAGGATGCCATCATGGATCTGGGAGCAATTACTCTGGAAGTGGATCTTTTAAAGTGAGAAAAATTATATTGACGTATTTAAATCGTTCATTAGCTATGTATTTTATTAGGATTTGTGAATCACTTCTTCTCATGCATTTAAAGTTCATATATTATTTAGTCATACTTATGGATGGAGTATAATCGTTGTTAAAATCTGCTAGGTACTTGGAAGATAACTATGATGTTGATTCAGTGGGGTCAAATTATGATCCCATTTTATGTCTTCTCTGACATGGGAGCTCTCTGCGCTCCTCGCTGGGCAACTCATTGCAGTACAGATAACCAGTTCTTTGGTTGGTGCCATCTAACACCAATGAGGTGCTTTTGGATAGAAGAGAACAGAAAAGAAGTAGAAACGGAAGAAGAAGATACACACACACATATATATATATATATATATATATATATATATATATATATATATATATATATATATATATATATATATATATTCTTTTCTATCGAAGCTTATAATATATGAAATTTTTTTTATTAAAATGAGAAAATAAATTAAGATTTTTTTCTTATCAAAATGAAAAAATAAATCAAGATTATCAAAGAGAGGAAAGACATCAAGATCCTCAATTATATCTCGTAATATCGGTTCCTTCCAATACTCGCCCTCAAGATGCGGCAAAAATATCTTGAAGCTCCATCTTGTTATAAATTAAGGAGCAAGAAGAAGTGATTAGACCCTTTGTAAAAACATTTGCCAATTGCCCTGGAGACTTGATAAAAGAAAGACACATAATTCCCCAATCCAGCTTCTCTTTAATGAAGTGGCGGTCCACCTCAATATGTTTAGTTCTATCATATTGCACAGGATTATTTGCAATATTGATAGCCACCTTATTATCATAGAATAGAAGTAGAGAATAGAAGTAGAGAAGATGATTGGAAGAGATGCAGCTCAGTAAGTAACTATTTCAACCATAAGATCTCGTAGATGTTTTGAGCCATAGCTTGATACTCGGTCGCTATGCTGGATTGAGTAATAACATTCCATTTCTTGTTGTGCCAAGTTATCAGATTTTTTCTAATAAAAGTACAATAGCCTGAAGTAGATTGTCGATCGTCAATGGAGCCAGCCCAATCTACATCAAAAAAAGCTTCAACCTTAAGATGTCCATGATGAGAGAATAACAGATCATGTCTTGGGCATCTCCTAAGATATCGCAAAATTCTATATATAGGTTCCAAATGATGTTCCCAGAGATCATGCTTGCATTGGCTCACAATACTCACTGCAAAGGCTATATTAGGTCTGGTGTGTGAAAGATAGATCAATCGACCAACAAGATGCTGATAACGTCCACGATCTACTAGCTCACCACTATCTACAGAAAGATGGTGATTGTGCTCAATAGAAGTCGTAGTAGGTCAGCATCCTAAGATTCTGTTGGGACAATCGGTACCGCTCTGATACCAATTATAGCGAAAATCCCTGATCATTAGCATGGACCTGAGAAGACCTATGATGTTCTCTATGGTAGCAAATCATCGATCTACCAATTTAGATATGTGATGGGGTGCCTCCCTCGAGCTTGAGGAAGGCGCCTCCTTGGGGCGGCAACTCTAGAGAGAAGAGAGATTGAGGAAGAAAAGATCCGTATTCAAATCTATTGTAAAGATACAATACCTAAATTTATATATCCTAGGATTTCTGCTATACCATATGAATTCTAATAAATCCAAATCACAGCTAAAAATTTTTTCTAAGCTAATCCAATACATGAAAGCACTCACTAAGCCATGTACATATATCTTACATGCTCTCATCTCCTGAATCTAGTACTGACCCATACATGAGTTAGCCCCCTTAAGATCTTATTGGACCAGGCTTTAAGACCCCTTGGATTAATTCTAATCCAAGACCAAACAGAAAATCCCGTCCAGTACTGTTTGCCACCATCGAACTGGCTCTGTCAGGAGCCAAGCCGACTCGACTACATCTCGTTCGAATCCTATCTTCTATCTGCCTGAGATAGCCAGCTCGGTTGCACCCCGAGCCAACTCAATCTCAGTCCGAGCTAGCTCGACTATGTATTTGAACCAGCTCGCCTGTGTGCCAGCCCCTATCTTGGCTGATTCTTTTCCTGGCTTTGATCCTTTGCTCCATCTTGTATCCTAGATCTCTGGAGCACCTACTAAGCCTCTCAAGATCCTCACATCTGAACCTCGAGTTCATGCAGGGCTACATGCCGTTTTCACCTAAAATAACTTCTGTCCTAGCTCTTGGACTCACATCCATCCTAGTCTCCTAGAACCAACACCCTAGCTCCTCCTATGGCCTTCCAAGGCTTAGGAGCACCACATCAAATCCTATAATCTCCATCTTGATGAGGCCAAGCCTTGGCATACCTGACAATGTTCTCCTGCATGATCTCACTGTCGTTGCATGTCCTGACAGCTATTTATGCATACCTTGCTACTACCATTCTTCTTCAACTGCTGAGCTTTCTTTGAGGCCTTTGGGATAACCACCTCCACCACTGAAGATCTTGACTTATTTTTATGTACCATTCTTGAAATTGTAAGCATCCTTCTGCTTAGCAGCCACATCAACTGTTCTGAACTTTTCTGGAGAATTTGTAGCAATCCTATGCCGATGCCTGTTGCATACTCTGACATGATCTTCTTAGAACTTTGCATGTCCTTCTGCACGTGCTACTCCACTTGAGACTGTGCATCTTAGGCGTTGGTGCTAGGATATTGGTCCTCTTGCACTTCTTTGCTCTGAACTTGTGTCATATCTCTCTCTATCTGTGAAGCCACCTCTATTCGATCCTCCACCTAAAATTAAAGTCCCCCTGATACCATAGAATCCGACTCTGTAACCGAGTTTCTCAAGGATAACCACTCAACACTGCACTGCTGAGCCTGCCACGGTGCCTCAAACACTGTCGCTACCCCTTCGGATTCTTTGCACTCCGCAGACTTATCCAAAATCATTTTAGATACACCACACCTCGCGGGCTTCTCCAAGACCATCAAGAGCTCATCTGACTCTTTACTTGTAGCGATTGAACCGATGGAATCTAAATTTTTTCCTTTCTTGCACTTCTCCTCTTCTGCCGCAGTACCAACCATCACTTCAGTTGCGCTTGGAGGAACATCCTCCACCTAAACCGCGACTCTTCCTGATGCTCCTATAGAAGATACCTGATCCATGATACTCTTGGCTGCTAGATGCCCCTGGTGCTCCCTGAGATCCCTTGGCTCTTCCTAAGACCTATTTTCGATCTTCCTGAGATGCCCCTAACACTCTTTACTGAGATACATCCCTCAGCTGCTACACCACCAAGCTTCTCTCAGTCTCTGTGCCTCCAGAAAAGTACTACTGCAGCACTCCAGTACTCCCTACCTCATCTCTATGCCACTCTACAACCGTTCAGTCCTAACCTGCTGGACCTCCATGGATCATCCATCTCCATCATCCCCAAGGCTTCACAAATTTATGCTCTGGTCAAACCATTGAATGCATCTTCGACTACTACTCCCGTCTTCCTGCAATCAAAGGACGTATAGTTGCTTATTCAGCTTTTCTTCGACCATTATCCTTTGAAAAATCTTTCTTCATCCGCCAACAGCACCACACTATCCATCTTTCTAGAGAACCCTTTCACCCATCATACATCCCGATCTCTCTAACCAAAATCGAATAGAAAATCATGTACCCAAATCTTCCACCCAAAAAAAAATCCTTCTCGTTGATCCTCTCAGACTCCACCTTCAACTCGCTGCTTTCGGTTGGCCAAACCACAATAATAACAAAGTTAGATCTAAGACACACCGTGGAATACTTGTATAGATTTCTGATTTCATCCTATTTGACTTCTCCTTTGCTTCCGTGCACCATCAGGCTCTGATATCAAATGTTGGGACAATCGATATTGCTCTGATATCAATTACAGTGGAAATCCATGATCTTTAGCATGGACCTAAGAAGACCTATGACGTTCTCTATGGTAGTAGATCACCGATCCACCAATCTGGATATGTGATGGGGCACCTCCCTTTTTAAGCTTGAGGGAGGCACCCCTTAGGGCGGCAACTCTAGAAAGAAGAGAGAAGAGAGATTGAGAAAGAAAAGATCTGTATTTCAATCTATTGTAAAGATACAATACCTGGGTTTATATATCTTAAAATTTTTGCTATACCACATGAATCCTAATAAATCCAAATCCTAGCTGAAAAACTTTTCTAAGCTAATCCAATACATAAAAACACTCACTGAGCCATGTACATATGTCTTACAAGCTCTCATCCCCTGGATCTAGTTCCGATCCATATATGAGTTAGCCTCCTTAAGATCTTATTAGATCAGACCTTAAGACCCCTTGGATTAATTCCAATCCAAGATCAAACAGAAAATCCTATCCAGTTCTATTCAGCACCATCGAGTCAGCTCTGTTAGAAGTCGAGCCGGCTAGAGAGCGTCTCATCTGAATCCTATCTTTTATCTGTCTAAGACAGTCGACTCGGCCTCAGCCTGAGTCGGCTTGACTGCGTATCCGAGCCAGCTCACCTATGTGTCAACTCCTATCTTGGCTGATTCTTTTTTTGGCTTTGGTCCTTTGCTCTACCTTATATCCCAGATCTTCGGAGCACCTACCAAGCCCCTCAAGATCCTCACACCTTAACCTCGAGTTTGTGCAGGGCTACATGCCACCTTCACCTAAGATAACTACTATCTTAGCCTTAGGACTCACACCCATCCTAGTCACTTGGAACCAACATCCTAGCTCCTCCTGTAACCTTTCAAGGCTTGGGAGCACCACACTAAATCCTACACATTTCTATCTCCGTCAATAGATCCAGGATGTATTTTTGCTGGGAGAGAAATATGCCACGAGAGGATCTGGCAACCTTAATCCCAAGAAAATATCAAAGACTACCTAGATCTTTGATCACAAAAGACTGGGTCAATTGAGTTTTTAGATGAGCCAACTTTAGGAGATCATCATCAATGAGAATGATATCATCAACATATATAATTAGAATTACAACTTTATCCTTATTGTGATGGAAGAACATCGTATGATCTGCATTACTCTATTTATAGTTTATCTCAAGCATAGCATAACGAAAGCAATCAAACCATGCCCGGGGTGACTGCTTTAGACCATAGAGAGAACGATGTAGATAGCACACCTTACTAGTAGTTGCTACACTTATGAAGTCAGGGGGATGTCTATATAAACCTCCTCCTAGAGATTCTCATGAAAAAAGCATTCTTTATGTCTAGCTGAAAAAGCTTCCAGCCAAGATTTGCTACATAGAAAATTAGTGACGCACTGTATTGATCTTTACTACCAGAGCAAAGATCTCCTCATAATCGATGCCATATGTCTGTGCATAACCTTTTTGGCCATTAGTCGAGGTTTATAGCGATCAATTGTATCCTTCAAAATTTGCTTGACTGTATATACCCACTTGCAGTCGACTGCACATTTTTTAGAGGGTAAAGGAACAAGCTCCCACGTCTGATTTTTAGTCAAAGCTCGTATCTCTTCAAGCATTGCTTCCTTCCACTTAGGATTTGTCATAGCTTCCTTTTAGTTTGATGGAATAATAGTAGAATCCAGGGATGCAATGAAGGACCTATATGTAGGTGATAATGACTCATAGGAAATGAAATCAGCAATATCATGATGATAGTGGAAAGGAACAATATGTGGACGTGAAGCTTTTCTAAGAGCAACAGGAAGACTATCAGGAGAAGAAACATTGCTGTTATCGAAAGATGTCGGAGCTGAATAAGAGGGAGACTGTTGGGTAGGAGCTGAATGCATAATAGGCTCAAAAGATCTTGGCATAGACGAAGATGACTCCCTCTATTGAGAAGACTCAGTCTGTTCTTCCATGACCATAATCTCTCCCTCTCGACCAGCAAGATTAGGAGAGATGCTAGGAGAGGATAGAAACTCCGAGGCAAGAGTCGGTTGTGTGGTAGAGATTTCTAATAGACTATTATCGTAAAAAGCTTCAAACTCATGAAAAGTGACATTAATGCTGACGAATATTCATCGTTCAGGAGAATAGTAACATTTATAACCCTTCTAGCTAGCAAGATAACCTACAAACACACACTTTAAGGCTCAAGGATCAAGTTTGCTGATTGCTGGATGGTGATCATAAACAAAACACACACATCCAATACCCAAGGAGGTACAACAAATGAAGACTTCCCCTATAGGTAAGCTAGTGGTATCTTGTATTCCAAGATATGGAGAGGCATTCTATTGATTAGGTAAGCAACAGTTACAATAGCTTCTCCCCATAAAGATTTAGAAATTTTCATAGCAAATAATAATGATCGAGCAACTTCCAAAAGATGCCTATCCTTGCGCTTGGCTATGCCATTCTGGGTAGGTGTGTCAACACAAGTAGCCTGATAAATAATTTTTTGAGTACTCAGATACTCATAAAATGCCTGGTTTAAGTATTCGATGCCATTATCAATTCTCAAAACTTTAATCCTGGTATCAAATTGGGTGTTAACTAACTTATGAAACACTTGAAAGCATCGGACAACCACATCCTTAGACTTTAGCAAATATACCCATACCACTTCGCTATAACAATCAGTAAGGATAACAAAATAATAATGCCCCAAGACTGACGCAATGCCACATGGCCCCCATATGTCAAAATGAATAACCTCTAGTGGTATACTACTTCGATGTCCAGAAATAGAATAAGAACTACGAGTATGTTTGGCAAATTCACATGCATCGCAAACCAACCATTCTTTATTGCATGCATCATATAAATCAGAAAAAAGTCTGGATAGAATAGAAAAAGAGATATGACCAAGCTTATGATGCTACAACATCAACTCTTGTATTGCATTATCAGAAGAAGTCAACCCAGCATGTTGATAGTTTTGTGATACTCCTTCATTCAAGTAATAGAGTCCATTATGCATTTCAGCATGCTCAATCGTTACCCCCATAGTTAGCTCCTGAAAGACACAGTAGGTAGGAAAGAAGATAGTTTTACAATTTAAATCTTTTTGTAATGGAACTAATGGATAAAAGATTAGTAGAAAAAATGTGAACATGTAAGACTGGTGATAATTTCATGTTAGGTGTACAGTAGATGGTCTCTTTCCTAAAGATGGGTTTAGAGGAACCATCAACAATTTGCACCTTGTCCGAGTCCGAACCAAAATATAATGCATAAGAGCAAAACCTATTAGGCTGACTAGTTATATGTGCAGTGGCACCTGAGTCAACTATCCAATGTAATGAAGGAATAGTTGAAGTAAATGCATTAGGACTAATATGAGAAAAAATTGATTATGCAAAGTGAGAACAGAATAAGGAAGAAGAATTGGAGGAGATATTAGGCAAACTCTGAGTAGTAGAGAAAGTTTCGCCAAAGACAGTAAGGTAGGCCATGATCAACCAGAGCATCTCATCAGTAGAAAGTAAACCCTTAAGATCAGTGGGTGCCAGAGTAGAAGTTGATGCAGTCGGTGCCGAAGGAGAGGCCTCTGTGTGCTATGAAAGGTTGGCAGAAAGGTTGCCCTGAGTCTGGCCACCAAACCATCCTCTTCCTTGGCGATCACTCCTACCACGACTAGAGGGATGGCCATGCAACTGCCAATAGGTGTCATAGACATGTCCTACTTTGTTGCAATAAGAGTATACCCATGTACCCTTCTCCCCACATTTGCAAGCCTGGGATGGTGGCTGAGCAATCAATGCAGAGCGGATTGTATCAACTGGGGCGATCATCACTTGACAGCGAGTTTCCTCACTAAGGACTAGCAAGAAGCATCTTGAAGAGAAGATAGATCAATGCAACGATCCAAAATCTAGATTCTGATTGGATTGTATTCATCATTGAGACCAACAAGAAAGTTAAAAAGGCATTCTTCATCATTATACTTCTTGAACTGAGCAGCAACTTGTGCACAGGATGTCTTAAAAGGGTGGTAAAAATCTAGCTTAGACCAAAGACTCTAGAATTTCGTAATGTAGCTGGTGAAAGAAATGTCACCTTGCCTTAGTGTGCACATCTTGCGCTTGAGTTCAAATGCCTGGATAGTGTTATCCTACTGGGAACACGTCCTGCTAACAGCCTCCCATACATCTAGGGCGATTTCGAAAAGGAGAGCCCTCAAGCAATAGAGGGCATGATAAAGTTGAAGAGCTAGGCCATCACAAGAGAATTTTCTGACTTTCATGGTGAGATATCTCTCCAAACCATGGACTTTGATAAAGAGCCATACATTTTGAGCCCACAAAAGATAAGAGAGGGGCCTATTCAGTTTAACAGAGCTGATTTGAAGAGATGGATTATCCATTCCATACCAAAAATTTGATGGTTGGATAACTTCAGTGACGGCCTTCTTCAACACCTTCTTGGTGGAACCATCTGACATAGTTTCAAATGAACTTAAAAGAAAATATTTTCAAATGAACTCAAAAGGAAAGATCATCGGATGAGTTTGATCCTTTGCTTTTTTTTTGGAAAGAAATAGAAAATCAACTAGATAAGGAGGGGCTGACTGCTTCCTTCCTTGATCCCATAGTCCACAGGCTAATTCTATTGATAATAGGCAGGGATAGTGGAGCGATAGATAGGGTGGGCATGCGAGCATGGGTGGCAGATGAGGTGACGGCGGGGGCAGCAGAGCAATCAGCGGAGGTGGCCATGCTGGCAGTAGATGAGAGGATGGCAGTGGAATGGAAGGATGGCGGCAGGATAGTGGTATGATCGGGTCTGATGGGTGGCAAGATAGTAGTGGACAATGGGAGATCACACTTGAGCTAGAGAAGGATGGTGGGGGCGGCCATGCTGGCAATGGACAATGGAAGATAGGAGATGACGGTGAGGGCAGCAAAGTGATTGGGTTTGGTTGGCATGGATGGCAGTAGCAAGGCAGTGGGGTGGCAGAGGCAAGCAATGGATTCTTTTCTTCTAATAGTGCTTTGATACCATGTTGAATAGAAAAGAGAATGGTGAAGAAGAAGAAGGGATTCTAGAAGAGAACATTGAAGAAGAAGAAAGGGAAGAAGAAGAGATTTTTTTTAATTTTTTTTCATATATACTTTTCTACCGAAGCTTACAATATATAGAATTTCTCCTCATCAAAATAAAAAAATAAATCAAGATTTTCTTCTCACTAAAATGAATAAATAAATCAAGATCACTAAAAAAAGAAAAGACATCAAGATCCTCAATTACATCTCGTAATATCAATTCCTTCCAATACTCCTTTATCAGATCAAAGTGCTAAGTTAGAGGTTCATGACTATGATACATGTTGTATCATTTATCAAACATAATTTGCATGACGGTGCCTAATCATTGGGTTTCTATTATTGGTAATATATGCATGATACAATCAAAATATCGTCACCATCCTAACATACTATCGATACTATGTAGCCATTACATAGTCATTTAGGAATCAGAACTAAATGGGTATGAACTGGTTTCTTGTATCCACTCCTCTATTCACTTTGAACTACTTTTGATTGCTATCTAGTGCAATTCATGTTTGCATTAATATTTGCTATATGTTTGATTAAGAAGGGCCTACATTATGCTTTGCTTATCAGCTGAAAAATGAGTCAAAATTTTTCTTATCTAATTTAATTCTTTGTCCAACAAGTTTGCATGAAGAACAAAATCAACTTGAAGAAACTACAATCAAATTGAAAGAAAAATTGGTATCAGCTGGGCAGATTTAATGATGGTGGCATTGTCACCTCTGTGACATAATTTCTCTTGAAGTAAGATTGTTTACTGGTATTTTGTATGGTGTCTCACTGTGTCATTCTAGAATCTTGCTTCTAGAGCTCTTCGACTGATACCTAAATGTTGTCAACATTCACCATGAGATGCTGATTGAGCTCTTGGTAGCTAGAGATGGGTGGGTCTCCATAATCAACTTATGGTATAGGGATAAATTGTTGGTCCACCGCTAAGATGGTGGATCAGTCCAACAATGAAGCAACGTGAACAAAAATAGACCAAAAGGAAAAGAGTATCATAAATATACGTTTGTGCATGGTGCTTCATGATTAGACTAGCCCACCAACTTAGAGATGGCTATTTCAACTAAAAATTTCACATGGTGTAGGAGGCAAAGAGAAGGGGAAGCACTCTTGCAATGGAAGTCCCATCGGAGCCTTGGTTTATCTCGATATTTTTCTAAATTATGTTTTGAGACTCTATAAAAATACTAAATTAGTGTACTTTGGATAGCCAACTATATGATAGATTATAGAGGATCTTCTATGGAATTTTACATACATTATAATACATTCTCCAACCCATAGGAATTGATCCTCTAGCATTTTCAAAGTGCTGCAACATTTTGAAAAATATTTTTTTAATGAAAGGTTTTGTTGCAAAATATTATAACATCCCAATTTGGAGATTTAGTTCAAGAAAATATTTTTATAAATTAGTCCTAAATATCTTCATATTTGCATATTAATCATCATTTTTCATATTTTATATAAAAATTCATATAAAATTTTTCACTTGCATAAATCAGTCATTTTACTAGTTCTCATCAATTGAATTTTAGTTTGGATTAACCAGCATGCTGAAGGACAAAACTACCTTTGCATTAATAGTAAATGGGATTTGGACTAGGCCTCCCTTGCTATCTAGGGACTAATAGTAAAAGGGCACTGCTTAATTGATTGACTTAGTATGAGAACGAGAGGCATAAATGCAAAGAATGTGAAATTAATACTGCCAAAACAATATAAGCAAATTATTTTGTCAATATCTAGTTAACCTTTTTGATGGATGTATAAATAATGAGTTATAAAATCTTAGAGATTAACACTACATTGCATGATAATACTACTAGCAGTCCAAGAGCACTACCCTTGCATTTCATGTTTTGTAATAAAATTTGCAACTTTGGGAAATATAGAGAGAGAAGCTCTGTGAAACCTGGTGCAAGCAACATCCTATAGGCCTTGTTCATCTCCATCCCCACAATCGTCAACCTTCCAATTTAGATATCTAATTATCCGCCCCCACCTAGTTGGCTTCCACCTCTACTCTCAACTCCGATGATTAAATCCCATTGACTCTCTTGCCATCTAGACCTGCACTTTGATAAAACATCTCTCTCTTATCATGTATCTCTTACATCCTCCATCGTCGGTCTTTTACTAGTCAGCTACCTCACACCATGCCTCAAAATTCTTCGAATGACATCAAAATCTCTAGATTTTTGAAACCACCGTAGCCTAAAGCTTCAGAAGAATGGGTAGCTATCTCTAAATGTCGTCCTGAAACTTTTAACAACTCCATATACCGCCCTTACCATCCACTTGGTGGTGGTGTCATGCCACTGAGATGGAAGTGACAAATCATGGCTGGAAATAGCTCCCCCAAGGCCTAAGACAACACCAAGAGTTTTATGCTAAGGTCCTTAAAACAAGAGCACCAACTTTATCCAATTTGGCAACATCTTCCTTTCCTTCTCACCCTAGAACATGAAGCAACCTCAATAAGGTCCCCCACTCTGCATTCGGATTGTACTCATCCTCACATCCCCCTTGCTTCACCCCATCCTTTAAAAAGGGCACTTGCTTCAAATGTGGGAGCTCAGATCACTTTAAAGGTAGCTGCAGAAATCCCAACTGATGTTTCAGGTGCCTTTGCTTTGGCCACTAAGCTAAGAGCTACAAAACATGCTTTTCTTTCCACACCTTAATCTAGCAAACCACATCCTACCAACCACCAAAAATACAATAATCCTAAGAACCAAATCATTCCCCGTAAATCTCTAATCATCCATAATTTACAAAAGTCTTCCTTTCTTTTATCTGTGAAATAGCTAGTATCTCCTCTCTTGATCAAGCAGTACATGTTGAGTCCATTGGTTACTCAATTAAAGCAAATAACAACTCTACTACCTTGACACATAAGACAAAAAATGCAGCTCTTGGACTATAAGATGGTTATCTCCTTCTAAGTTCTTTATATCTTATCCAGACACGAGCACCATCCAAGACCCATTGCTAAAGGCTGTATCTATGGATGTGGTTTCTCAATCATTGTCAACTATTGGAATCACTTTCAAAATAAAGAACATTAAATTTAAAATTTATGCCACCCTCCTCAACCTTCCCCTTTAATACGGGATGGATGAAGCAATCGCCACCACAATCTTAGGTTTCGGGTACCTCACAGGGCGAGTTGCACTAGCCTAAAATGGAAAGATCTATCAGATTTTGATGTTGTTTTGTTCTATGAATTGGTTGAAAGTATGCTGGAATCAATTCAAATAACCATCAAACCCCTCACATGTACTATTGACATCTTAGTCTACTTTTTTTCAGAAAAGGAGCCATAGTTTGATAGTTTTTCATCCAATGACGACAACCAAGATGACCTAGAAAATAGTGATTAAGAATTTTGAAATGGCTCTGCTCACCGATCTTCATCAAACACCTCTTGGTGATAGCACTTCAATCAATCGAAGATAGTCAATCCACTGACTGCTGCAACCCCAATCACGATGGTCATCGACAATTCATCCAACCGAGGAGTGCAACCTAGGCCTTTGGTTTTGAGACTCTTGACTCTAGGCTGAACTTAGATGAAAATTTGATTGTCCTAGTCAAACTAGCTTACTCTCCTGCTGCCTCTGCCGAGTTCAACCCTGCTTGATCCATTCTCAAGCTCGTTCCAATGTGATTCATAGTTGAGCTTCCGTGGTTTGCTTGCAAATACTAATTTATTGATTCAAATTTCAAACTCAAATGACCCATTAATGCTTTTTCCATCATTGGCTTGTCAACCCCCGATTTTAAAACCTCAAAAACTTTTTCTGATCTCAAGGCCATTGTCACTTCATCCTTGGCACTCACTACTGCGTCCACTATTTTTTTTTTCTAGAATCCTAACTAGCCTTTGTATGAAGCTATTTGTGATCGATAGTACTTCAACAATAGCTCTCATTAGGCCTATAACATCTTCTTCCATTATCATCCCCCCCTCCCCTCCCACACCCTGCCCCTCCATCATATCAGCCCCATCCCATGTTAACCCATCTCACTCTGCAAAATGTAGTGTTCGACTTCAAGCAAAAAAAATCGAAGCCTTAGCTTAGCCAAAGGAGACATCTCCCAGGTAGATCTTCTCTGCCTCAACTCTTTGACTGTGTGAGAAGTCAAAGCTCTTGAAGTAAAATGTAATCTCCTCTTCGAAAAAAATCTAGACAAGGTGATCACCATGCTTCAACTCTTAGAAACTTCATGCTGTAAAGTGCTTGAGAGTGCCAGTGGAAATGATGAAACATAAAAGATTATAGTACCCTTTAGTGGATTTTGTTTTCCAAAAAAATCTCAACTTACTATCCCTACCCAGTAACGTGTGCAACTTTGGCCTTTAAAGCAAGTTGCTCTTTTGATAGTGTTGATTAAACATGTGTCTTCCTTAGATATATTAGCAACAAGCTTTTGATCAATATTTTAGAACTATGATGACTATTATTAGATGTATGCCCTATAAGCTAGATTAGCCGACATTTGTAATACATTCTAAGGGCATAATTTATAATTTTGACTTATTATTAATAAAATTTAGATTATTTTTTTAATCATATTTGTATATTATGTGACTGTGATTCATCGATTGGGTTAATAGGTATAATAATATATATTCTCAAGAGTTGAAAATTTGAGACATGTGTTATTATAATTAACTCATAAACTACTTTCGATCATAAGATCATCATGAGGATGGTAATCGATCTAGAAGATTGATGTACGATCACTTTCTTAAAGTAGATGAGTTTTGAATTTATGGTGTGGAGATACAAAAGCAAAAGTACAGATATTTGTTAAGAATAAGGATACTGAGCATAATCAACTTCAAGCAATCATAAGAAAATCTATCTTTTCGTCGATGACTCACTCGTTGCTGCAGTTGTATGTTTGTTCTTTGACCTATGGTGCATCGACAATTTACTTTGAGGATATTATAGTTTGACTATACTATAACTTGGTCTCCTAGTCATTTGAAATCTTTAGGTGAATGTTCATTATAGCATATTCATGATAGAAATTGGATCGCACCAAGATGGAATCTATTAATCTCGATAGAGGAGTAGTCCTATGATGATTATGAGATTGAGTCCTAAAGTCCATGGCCATGGCCATGTGAAATAATAGAAAGAGTTTTTATTAGAATTTCACATCGAACTCAAATCAAATAATTTAATTATATGATGGATATTGGGTTTGACGAGTCAATCTTAACCTAGATCCTATTAAAACTCATGATAGAAGAATCGAATTACACGATAGCTGCACCAAGAGATTCTTATTCAATTCTGATGGATTGCCACCTTATACTATTAGGTGTCACTGGTGGATTATGAAATCAATTAGAATTATCTCGATGATCGATAATTCTAGTTGGATGAATCAGAAAAATTTTGATCCATTGAAAGATGTTTCGATGATATCGATGATGGAGATCATAACGTATCCAATTTGTTAGATGTGTGCCCTAGAAACTAGATTGGCCGATACTTGTAAAATACTTTTTAAAAATATTTTTATAATTTTGACTAAAATTAATAAAAAAATTACTTTCTATCATATTGTATATTTAAAGTATCTGTGATACATTTTTTGAGTTAATGGGCACGATAATGCATATTTTCAAGAGTTAAAAATTTAAGGTATGTGTTATCATAATTAACTCATCAATTGCTTCTGATTATAGGATCATCATGAGAATAGTGATCGATCTAAAAGATCAATGTATGATCACTTTCTTAGGATAGACGAGTCTTGAGTCTACGGTATGGAGACACCAGAGCAAGAGTACAAGTACTCATTGAGAATGAAAGCACTGAGCATGACCATTTCAAGCAGTCATAAGAGAGTCTACCTTCTTATCGATGATTAGCTCGATGCTGTAGTTATGTATCTGAATCTTTGACCAGAGGTGCATCGACAGTTCACCTTGAGTGTGTTATAGTTTGACTATATCATAACTTAGTCTCCTAGTCATTCAGAATTCTGAGGTGTATGTTGGTTATAGCATATTCATTATAGAAATTGGATCGCACCAATAGAAAATCTATCAACCTCAGTAGAGAAAAAATAGCCCTATGATGATCATGAGTTCGAGTTCTTAAGTCCATGGCCATGACAATGTGAATTAATAGAAAGAAGTTTCTATTAGATTTTTACATCAGACTCGAATCGAATGATTTATTCATATGACGGATGTTAAGTCTAACGAGTTCATCTTGACCTTGATCCTATCAGAGCTCATGATAAAAGAATTCAATCGCATAGATAGCTGCACCAAGAGGTTCATATTTGGTTCTGATGGGTTGTCGCCATATGCTGCTAGGATCAATTAGAATTATCTTGATGATCGATGATTCTAATTGAATAAATCAAAAAAATTTTGGTCCATCGAAAGATGTTTTGATGATATCGATGATGGAGATCGCAATATATCTCATTACCATATAGAATTAAACCTAACTAGATCATAAAAATAAAGTTTTAGATTTGGATGTCATCAATTGGGCTAATTCAATTTGATTGATTTGAATTTGATCCATTCAGGTTCAAGAAAATCATGTTAGCACACGATTGAGCCTGATTTTCTCCTTTTATAGTTTTTCTGGTTCGTCTTGATTGAGTCAAATTAGATTCGGCTTACCTAAAAGTTCTGTATGAGTTTGTCCTAGTCTAACTAGGCCTTGTCTTAATCAGATTAAGATTTGTCCTGAAGAGTTCAGAGCTTGTCCTAAATCCAACCAAAGGGCATCGGGACAAGGGGTCTTTGACCCATTCTTTGCAGGAAAGAAAGGGAGAGGGGCGTGCACCCCATGGAGACTCTTTAGGGGTGCACACCCCCTTAAAAATTGCATGGAGTTTTTGAGCACATGCCCCTTTGTGGCATGCATACAAGATGGATAAAATGGGCATCCCATTTGACTGGGTTAAAGAGTTTGATATAGATCAAACTCTAGGGAGGAAGAGTCCCATGCGCCAAAACCTCCTCCCTTATCTCATCTCCATGCCATTTTCTCCACCAATTTGTGCAACAAAAATCTAGAGAACATTGGTGTGGGCGTGGGATTTAGGTGGAGAGTCCTTCTGCTTTAAGCAAAGTAGTTGTTTAAAGCTCTAGGACTCCAGGACTGCACATAAGTCTATAAATAGACCTCTTGCCAAAGATGTTTGGTATTGCAATTAATCCATGGCAAAGCCCTGCTCCTCCCTCCATCTCCATGCCTCCTCCCTCTGATCTTCTCCCTCTTCTCTACACTCAAGGAGTTGAGTGAAATAGCAAGCAAAGGTCAAGGTCCTGCAAGCATGAATATCGATCGAAGCAGTTGCAGTTCGTATGATGGACATGCTACTGTTGGAGATCCTTTTTGAAGGCACACCAGAAGGTATCATATCTGATCTTTGAAAATCAAATTTAGAAGGAGACGACATCTAAATCTGACCTAAGTGGATTTTGGTAGAGGCCGAGCGCGTGCATAACTAAATCCAGAATCTTCAGGTGCTGTCAAATCATCGACTGAGTAAATTATTTACCCAAACAAGATAACATGTGATGTTATAATTTTGTTTTAATTTTAGATTTTACAATCAGATCATTCCAATCAGATTTAAGAACTCTTAAATCTAATTGGATTGTTAGAAAAATTTTTGAAATTTTTGTTATAGATCAGATTAGATCAAATCGATCTTGCGGTAAGAAAACTAGGTTTTCTTTCACCATCATACAAATAAGGATTTGGATCTGGATATTTTCAATTAGATTCATGTAATCCAATTGATTTGGATTTGATCTAATTAGGTTCAAGAAAATCGTGTTAGCACATGATTGGATCTAATTTTTTCATGCATTGGATTTTCTGATTGGTTTGGATCTAGTCAAATTGGATTTGGCTTGTCTGAAACCCTCCTTTGGGCTTATCCTAATTTGATTAGGATGATGTCCTAATATCTTATATGGATTAGCATGAGGGGTTGCCAAGTGTTGGCGCCTTCCCCCCATTTTGACCAAGTCTTGCGCATGAGGAGAAGGGGCACACGTCCCCTAGAATTTCTTTAGGGGTGTGCGCCCCCAGATACCTTTCTTAGAGAGAGAGGGCATGTACCTTTCTTAGAGAGAGAGGGCACATGCCCATTCCTGGTGTGTGCCCCTTAGAGATAAGGATGGTGGGAGAAGGAGTTTAATTCCAACAAAAGTTATGGGGATTTAAATAATTATGAACAAGTCAAATTGGAGAGATAATCCCTGGCGCCAACCACTCTTATCTGATAAGAGTGGTGCATGCTAGGAGAAGCATTTTATGCGACAAAATGCTACAAGAATTCAGATGGGGTGCCACACTTTATTAAAGAGTTTTTTTGCTTCTAAAACTTTGATCCGGTCAAAGTCTAGAAGCCCCATGACTCTAGGTCTTCTGGTTTTTCTATAAATAAGAAACTAGACCAAAGGGTTTGGCCATTCCACTCACCCACTGCGAAGCCCTACTTCTCTCTTTCCATGCCTCCTCCCTTCTCTAGATCCTCTCTTTCTATCTCCCTCCCTCTCTTCCATGCCCAAGTGTTAGGCTGATCTAAATTTTGAGGGTCGAAGTGCTGTCCGTGCAAGACGAAGAAGAAGGAGACCGATCGTGTGTCGATCGAGGTGCTGTTAGCGATCTGATCAAAGGTAGAAGAAGAAAGTCTAGAGTCCATATTTGAATTTGTGAATTCAGATCGAACAAGAAGAAGACCTTCAGATCTAATTCGAGTGGATATTGATAGAGATCGGACGTATGCATGGCTAGAAGTAAACTTCTACCTCGAATTCAGATCATCACAGCGGGAGATTGTCTACCCGTGATAGGTGGTATTTCTAATACCCATTGCATGCTTTATTTCTAGGTTTATACAATCAGATATAAGAATCCTTATATTAGATCGGATCGATAAGCTTTTTTTTCCGCTGCAACAGATCTGATCCGATCGGGCCGATCTAGAAGATCCTTCAACTATATTTTTTGAATGTTTGTTATGGGTAATATAAAGACCTTTCTTAAAAAAACATCATTAGTACAAGTGTTTCTTCCACTCATTCTACTACCACTCCCTAAGCCAAGTGCACTTTCAACTCAAGAACTCCTTGGAAGCTCTCTTTAATGGATCTAGTGCCATATCCATCACTTTAATCTCAAACAGCTACTAAACTTTCTTTCTCAACTTTAGTTCAATATGGCCTTGGTTTGCACTTAAGTCGGCTTAGTGATTTGTTGACTTTGCAATCCCAATGACTATACTTTTATGGAACGCAAGGGACTTGAATCATCGAAAAGATACAAGGTAAAAGAAATCATGTATCGGTTCAAAAGTTGCATCATTTGTCTCCAAGAGTCCAAACTTACACACATGAATTACAAAATCATTCTCTCGACATGCGATAAAAAATTCAATAAATAGGAAACAGTCGATGCAAGAAACTCTTTTGGAGGACTAATCTCAAAGAAACGTACTCTCTTAGTACTCGACACTCGCTTATCAATGCAAGGTTTAACTTATCATAGTTGCTCACAAATATCTATGTTCAACTTATCTTAGTTGCTCACAAATATCTACAACCCAGTCTACTCGATACTCTAGAAATCTTTCCTACAAGAGCTCATCAATATCAGGAATATTTGGCAAGGTCCTTGGATCTTAGTTGGAGATTTCAACTTAATTCAATTTTGCTAGGAAAACTAAGAAAAAATCCACAATAAAATTGTATCAAGAGATTTTAATGAATTCATCGACTTTCTACAACTGGTGGATATAAGCCTCAATCATCGATAATTTACTTGGTTAAACCATAGACAACATCCAACACTTGCCAAGTCGGATCGTTGCATTACCATGCTCAAATAGATGGACACATTCCCCATAGCCACCCTCCAACCATTGGTGAAGATCACTTCAGGTCACTGCCCACTCCTCCGTCAATTTCCACCCCCAACCCCCCCTCTCCCCCCCCAAAATCATATGCTACAAACCATTCAGATTCAAAAATTTCTAGTACTTTAGATTTTGATGACCTTATATATAACTGGTGGGAAGCAGTACCATGCTCTGAGAGCACAACATCAAATATGATCTTAAATTTATGATTCCTCAGAGCCAAGCTCAAGGTTTGAAATAGAAACACCAATGGCAACATTGTGATTATTGACTCAATTGGATGAAACTTGAAGAGATTAGAACCTTACCTCATCTGAACAGAGGAAAGAAGATATCTCAAAGGAAAACTGCATGGCATACTACACCAAGAAGAGATAATGTGGGGGCAACAATTGAGAGTTCAATGGCTAAAACACAACGATCAAAATATCGAATATTTCTATGCCTACGCCAGTGCATAAAAGTGAAAGAATATAATTTGCATTCATATCTTTCAAGATTGAACATATGATGATCACCAACTAATAAAGGAGGTATTTGTAAGATTCTATACAGAGCTCTTCAATAATGCCTTCTTCCCATAGATATATCTTGATTGGAAAATTCTCTTTCAAAATGAACAAATCAACCTGATGGAGCTCAACAAACCATTCTCAGAGAAGGAAATTGAAGATGCTATCTTTAGTATTGGCAAGGATAAGTCATCGGACCTAATTGATTCCGGATGTTCTTTTATCAATGATATTAAGAACTTATTAAAAAAGATTTCTGCAAGCTATTTAAAGACCTTCATAATGGCAATATTGCACTGGAGAGGATCCAGACACCGATACCTAAAAAGAAAAAAGCTTATCAGTTGGAGATCATAGACTTGTAACCTTAATTCTCAATATCATCAAAATCATCTGAAAATCTTCTACTTTAGCCTTATAACCATTATTGATAGACTAATTCTCCAATCCTAGTCAGCATCTATAAAAGGAAGACAAATTGGAGACTACCTTATCTCAGCAGCCAGACTCCTCTCCTACTACAAAAAATAGGCCAGCAAGATATAGTTCTCAAACTAGATTTTAAGAAAGTTTTTGATCAACTAAATTGGACTTCCTTCTAAATCTCCTAAAGGCAAAATGCTTTAGTGGTAAATGGTGTAAATGGATTGAAATGCTCCCCACTTCTAGCAAGTTTTCCCCCTCATAAATAGGAGATCAACAGATGGATTGGATCAAAATATAGACTCAAACAAGGAGATCTCTTATCACCTCTCCTCTTCATGATCGTTACAGATGTATTATCTCGAATGCTTGATACGACAATGAAGAACTCCATCATCTCAGGTGTTGGATTGGCTCATGTCATCAAAAGCATCAGCTATTTATAGTATGCTGACGATACCTTGATTTATGTGAGGCCTCAAAGAAACAAATCAAAAAACTAAAATTTATTATCTATTCTTTTAAACTGGTTTCTAGATTAAAGGTCAATTTTGACAAAAGCTTTCTAATTAGATTGAACATCAATAGTAACAGATGTCATGATTATGCGACACTACTAGGTTGTTTGGTCTCAAACTTTATGATCAAATATTTAGGCTTTTTGCTTCATTTCAATGAATCAAAAGTTTATATAGGAGATTTTTGGAAGAGAAGATGAATAAAAAGCTCATCGGTTGGAAAGGTAAGCTACTTTCCTTGGCAGGTAGGATAGCATTGATTAATTCAATTTTTGATGCAATTCCAATATTTTGGATATCCAGTTTTCAACTTCCAATTGAATTTATTAGATGCATTGACCAGAAAAGAAAATAATACCCATGGAGAGGAAGTAATAAATACCATGATGGACATAGTTTGGTTAGCTAGGAAAAGGTCTGCTGGCCTAAAAGAGTGGAGGTCTGGAGGTATTAAACATGAAGCTTCTTAACCGAAGCTTTCTCATGAAATGATGGTGGAGGTATTTTAAGGAGGAGGATAGGCTATGGTAAAAGCTGGTAAACCATTCTTATTTCTTGAAAACAGCCCCAAACTAAGCTTCGGTTAAAGTAATTGCTTCCTTTATACGGAAGGACATTATGAAGACTAGATCTTGATTCTTTGCCAGTGTATCCACTAAGGTAGGAAATAGTAAGCAAATCTTATTCTGGCATGATCACTGGATCCTTATGAGCTACTAAAAGGGCCTTCGCACTTTATTTTCTTCTTGTTGGAAACAAGATGCAACGATATCTAGCCCCATTCAAAACTATGTCGAAAATTTAGCGCTAATTACAACTATCACAACCTAAATATGAAATGAGCAACATCAGCTATATTAGCTATTGGATGCAATATAATTATTTTAGGAAGTAGACGAAGTAACATGGAGATGGTGCTCATCAAAAGCCTTCACAGTTAAAAATAGTTGGAGAAGTAATCTTTGAATTTGCTTGCATCAACTGAAAAATCCCAATACTAAAAAAGGTTAAAATTTTTAATTGATTGAGTTATCATGGCAAAATCTTAACAACAAAAATTATCAAGAGAAGATGAAGCAATGCACCACCGACTTACCCACTATATGGGGAAGAAGAAGAAATAATAGTATATTTGTTTCTCAACTGCTTATTCACTATGATAATTTGATAGCTAATCTTGGATAAAACTCAAATGCATCAATTACATAAAAATTATAGCTTCGATGAACCATCTGGAGAATAGTGATATGAGATGAAGATTTGAAGATTTCATAGGGATCTTGTGGAAGGAATGAAACTGAAGGATATATATTTGAGTTCCAAGCTATTACATCAAAATCATTGTTATAAAAATAATCTTATTGTGGACATCGATAACCGTAGGTAAAATACTAAATTCATAAATCACACGCGTCAACCTGACAACTCTAGATATGTAACAGATACTCCATTTTCGGGAGTTCCTAACGTATCCCAGTCTCATCTTTAGTAATCCTACCTCACATCATTTTGTACCAAGCTCCCTTTGAAAACAAAAGGAATATCCCATGTCAACATAATATTTACGTACATCCTTTCTTTTTCCGCTCAATAAATCTCATAGTGTCCCACCTCTTTATATTAAAAAAAAATCATAGAGATTACAAAAAAAAAAAAGAAAAATGGACAATGTCCAAATAAAAATTTAGAATTTTTTTCTAAAAAATTGAAAAAAGAAAAACTCAAAATAACATCCACAGGAGGGGCAATAATAATAGCAGTAACTAGATCAAATTGGGCATGCTTGATCCTAATCCAACTTGAATTCGTGTATGGTTCTTGATACTAGACCTAGATCCAATCCAATAGATGATTGGATTAGGTCGGATTGGGTTGATGAAAATATTTTAGACCCACTGGATAGTTTGGAATGGATTAGGGTCATGTATGACTGATCCAAAATATTCATGTCATAATCAGGTTTGAGATAGGTCCAAGTTAATTTGAGTTTTTGGGTCCAGGTCTAATTCATTTATTAACAAGATCTCATGAAGAAGATTTTGTTCTTGCTTTGGAATCCAAGTAAATTTTGACTGCCATATAATTATTTACAAACATGATCAAAACTACATGGATTAATATTTATTTGGAACTACAGAATGCTTCGAGAGGTTAACAATCTCAACGGCTGGCTTTTTTAATATTGTAAGATTTGTTTGAGTGAAGAACTGATTTGGAACGATGTCTTTGGATCAATTTCAAGTCTAGCAACGTGACTAATGGGAGATCCAAAAATAGACCCGCAGGTGTTTGGAACGGATCGAGTTGGCTCGATCAAAATTTATGAAATCCTGATCCGATAGAAAATATGAAACGGGTCTAATATTTGATCGCGACTCGGCCCCACGGATCTTGGGGAGCGGGTTGTGCTAGGTCTAAACGGATCTAGTCGGTTCGGTTCAGGTCACCCGTCGCCAACCCAGTCCTTGTGCAGTCTTGGTGGTTCGTGGAAACAATCGGATGCTGACGAATTTTCCTAGTGCAACTCCTCCGACACTCCAAAATTTCCTGCTCGCGCTCCTCTTCCCACGTCAATGGCGATGCCTGGTGAGGGGTCTGCCGCCCAGAAATGGCTTCCCCTGGAATCCAACCCCGATGTCATGAACCAGGTCTCCCCTCTTCCTTTCTCCTAACCACCATGGCAATCTCAAACTCCCGTCCTCCCTATTAAAAAAAAAAAGGTCGACTCTTTTTCTTGAGCAGTCTTTTATTCATATTAATATTATTAGGGGATAAATCCTGCTCCTATCGAAATCCAATCCGATGCTCAGTCTAATGCAACCAATAGTCATGGAAGAACTTCAGCGACCGAGTTTTAGTCGAATTCCTTCAACCGGCCGAACTCCCCAGCGGCCGGATCTTAGCCGAACTCCTTCAGCCGATCGAACTCTTTAGCGGTCGAGCTCTTTCCGAACTCCCCAACGAGCGAACTTTAGCCGAACTCCTTCAACTTGCCAAACTTCTTAGCGACCGAGCTTCAGTCGGTCTCCGACGAGAGCCGAACTCCCTCCGTGCTCTTCCAGTCAGACGCCTACAAAAGCCGAATTCCTTCTGGACTCCTTTAGCTAGCGTTCCTCCTTGACGATCCTCTCTAACTGTATTCTCTTTGGGAGTCCGAACTCCTCCGAAATGGGTATACGTCAAATCTCTTCAACCCTCCATGCGGCTCCGAGTAGCTCAGTATCGGACGGCTGCAGCCATCACAATCAATCCGCTGCGGATGACAGCGATCCGCTACCGAGTGACGATGGCTGTCACCATCAATTTGTTGCAGGCGGCGCCTCCCTCCGTGACAGACTCCACTAGACTTCGAGCGGCCCACTATCAGGCAGCTGCAACTGTCACCATCAACCCGCTACAAGCTCTGCCTATAAAAAGGGATCCTCCAAATACGCTTTCTCTAAGCTCTCCTCTCCCCTCTAAAGCTCAAAGCTCACTTTTCATTCCTGAGCACTCCATTTATGTTGGCCAGAAGAGCTGACTTGATCGTCGGAGGGTCCTGTCAGAGCCACCACCACCGACTCCGGACGAAACTTTATTTTGCAGGTCACCGGTGGCGACCTCGTCCTCCTTCACTCCAGCTCGATTCGACGTCAATTAGATTCTACACCAATAGAATTGGCGCTAGGAGGGCCCCTCTGCCTCTAAGGTTATCCTATTCTTAAAGGAGTACTCAGTGACGACCTCTCTCTTTCCTCTAGAGATCTCCCTTTTTCCTCTCCAGAGTTCTTTTCTAAGAGAAAATGTCTCCTAAGAGAGCTTCGACCTGACGATCAACGGCCTCCACGATCCGATCCCATCCAGATCCATCTGCTTCTGCTTCAGCCTCGGCAACTCAGATTTCACCTGTAGCCATGGTAGATGTGGAGCAGTTCAACCTACTAATACAGCGAATTCAGAAACTCACCGAGATGGTACAGGCCATGCAGCAGCCCCTGACGGTGATTCCACAAGAAAACCTACCATCGAAATATCGAAAACCGGCCCCAAGGAAGAGTACTCGGGCTAGCATACCCGTTGCCCCTGAGAAAGGAAAATAGAGAGTAGAGAATCCGTGTTCGGATCATAGTTCTCCTCTGGAGGAGACCTTCTCCATTTGTAGCCGAAAGCCCCCCAAGATCTGCAATCAAGACGACGCCCTCGATCACAGACTGTGGGAGATGGACCGACGGATTGAGGAGCTCGACCACATCGCCCCGGCTCACCTTGACGACGTCCGCACTGATCCTCCTTTCTCCCCCTGGATTATGCAAGAGCCCATCCCACCGAACTTCGAGCTTCCTTAATTTGAAAGCTACAACAGAATCTCTGATCCAGTTGATATTCTAGAGGTCTTCCGGACCATAATGCTACGCCATGGTGCATCAGACGCCATATTGTGCCGAGCCTTCCCGTCTACCTTAAAGGGAGCAGCGAGAAACTGGTACTCGGCATTGAAGCTAAGTACGATATTCTCTTTTGACCAGATGAACCATTAGTTTATGGCTCACTTTATCAGCAGTCGACGTCCATGCCGAGGTTCGGATTCCTTGATGAATGTCAAGTAGAAGCAGGAGGAATCCATCCGAGCTTATATCATTCGATTTAATGCTGCGGCATTGGAGGTTTGGGACCTGGACCAGTCTATTGCGATGGCCGCACTCAAGGACGACCTTCAGAAGAATGACTTGTTGCTCTCCCTAGAGAAGAAGTATTCCAGGGACTTCGCTGATTTGCTAGCTCGGGCCGAGAGATATGTTCGTGCGGAAGAAGCCTTCAAGTTGAAGGATGAAGAAGCCGTACGAGAGCGATGGACGGACGAGTCTAATAGACCCACCGCCGATGGAGAGTTGAGTGAAGTTCAGCCGTGCTCATGGGCTCCCTCCGAGCACAAGCGAGCCCGAACTCCTCCAGCTCGTCATCAAGGGAGCCCTAATAGAAGGGCGCGAAGAGGCCCTCCCCTTGGAAGGTTTCGATGATGGAGGAGTAACAAAAAGGTCGGCCGCCTCCCATATCATCGATGCCACGTTCGGGAAGAACTTGGTATTTCGGTGAGTCATCATCTCCCAGCTTCAAAGCTAAGAGAAGCTGGCTCCAAATTGAGAAGGCTGGCATAAGATAGAGGAGGTCATCCGGCCCAGGACTTACTGCCTGAAGAAACTCGGAGGAGTAGCGCTCCCACGATCCTGAAACATAGAAAATCTAGGGACGTGCTGCCAGTAACTTTCCTTCGGTAAATTTTTTTTATTTCAATAATATTATTTCTTGGTGCAAAAACTATGTGATGATAGGAAAGAAACAGTCAATAGTGGCCGTGTTAGGAACAGGAGGAGAACCTCGTCCTAACATGAGCGAGTCAAAGTCCTTCAACCTCAGCTGCAAGAGATAAGATTTTTTCTGAGCGACCGGACCAACCTCGACTGCAGAAGATAAGATCTCCTCCGAGCCAACCTCGGCTGCAGGAGATAAGATCTCCCCCGAGCGATCGGGCCAACCAACCTCGACTGCAGGAGATAAGATCTCCCGTGAGCGAATCGGGCCAACCTCAGCTTAGAGATAGGACTCGCCCGAGCGCCTGTATCAACCTCGACTGTGAGATAAGATCTCCCCCGACGATCGGAGCCAACTTGGATGCAGAGATAAGATCTCCTCCGAGCGCTGTATCAACCTCGGCCTGTAAGGACGATAAGATCTCTCACGAGCGCCTTGGGCCAACCTCAGCTGTAGGATGATAAGATCTCCTCCGAGTGCCCGTATCATCCTCAGGCAGCAGGAGATAAGATCTCCCCCGAGCCACCTCGGCACAGGAGAATAAGATCTCCTCCCGAGCAATCGGGCCAACCTCGGTTGCAGGAAGATAAGATCTCCTCCCGAGTGTCCGTATCACCTCGGCTGGCAGGAGATAAGATCTTCCTGAGCCAACCTCGATTGTTAGCGAGATAAGATCCCCCCGAAGCGACCGGGCCGAAACTCGACTGTAGGAAATAAGATCTCCCCCCGAGCGTCCGTATCAACCTCGACTGTAGGAGATAAGATCTCTCCGACCAACTCGGCCACGACCGAAGCGCATCCGGTTATTGGCTTATTTCCAGGAATACGACTCTCGAGATCGTATCAATACCTTGCCGAGCTAGTGGAGATAGATTCCCGAAGCACCTATCAACCTCGACGCAATGGAAATAAGATCTTCCCACGAAGCCAATCAACCTCGACTGGCAGGAGATAAGATCTCTCGCCCCGAGTCGAAGTGACCCGACTCGGAGGGGATCAATCTCCTCTGAGCGATCAAGCCCGATTGCGTGAGCTGGCGACTCGAGAGATAAGATCTCCCCTGAGCGCCCATAATCAACCTCGGCTGCAGAGATAAAATCTTTCGAGACAATGTCGGCTACAGGAGATAAGGATCTCCCTCAAGCGATCGGCCACCTCGCGTAGAGATAAGATCTCCCCGAGTTGCCCATGTCAACCTCGGCCTGTAGGAGATAAAGATCTCCCCCGAGCGCCGGACAACCTCAGCTGCAGAAGATAAACATCTCTCTCGAGCGTCCCGTTCAAATTCGACTGCAGGAGATAAGATCTCCCTGAGCTTCAGCGCTTGGCTGATAAGGAGATAAAGATCTCCCTGAGCCAACTTGGCTGCAAAAGATAAGATCCCCCCGAGCGTGCGTATCAACCTCGGCGCAGGAGATAAAGATTCTCCCCCGAGGCGAAGCCGAGTCAGCCTCAGACTGCAAAGAGATGAGGTCCCCCCGAGCCTCTCAACTTCAACTTTCAACCTCGGCTTGCTGGAGATAGATATCTCCCCCGAGGAGCCTCAACATTCGACCTCGACCGCAGAGACGAGACTCTCCTTCAACCTCGGCTTGGAGACGAGACTCTTCCATGAGCTTCAATCTGAAACTGGCGCAGAGCCCTGAAGAGAACTTCCAGCAGTCGTTCTTTTCTGCAACTGGTCCTTTTTCGAGTTTCAAACTCGAGAAGTGGAGGAAGCTATCATTGGGATAAACCCGTCCTGCTGAGTCCAATCACGAATTCTCAGTCTAATGCAAACCGGTAGCGCATCGGAAGAGCTTGCTAGTGGCCGAGTCTTAGCGAATCCCTTTCAACTGACGAAACTCTCCAGTGCCGGTCCTTAGCCGAACCCTTCAACCGGCCGAACTCTCCACGCGGTCGGATCTTAGCACAAACTTCTTCAGCTTGACCCCGAAACTCTTTCTGACTCCCCAAGGCCAGCCTTGGCGCGAACTCCTTCAGCCTGCCGAACTTCTCAGCGGTCGAGCTCCAGTCAGTCTCCGACGAGAGCCAAACTTCCTCCGCGCTCTTCCAGTCAGACGCCTACAGGATCCAAACTCCTTCAGGGCTCCTTCAGCTAGCGTTCCTTCCATGCAATCTGTTAGATATATGTGCCCTAGAAGCCAGAATTGGCTGACACTTGTAATACACTTCTAGGGGCAAAATTGTAATTTTGACTATAATTAATGAAATGGGTTATTTTCTATCACACATGTGTAATTAAGTGTCTGTGATAACATCCTTTGAGTTAAGGTAATGATAATTCATAATTTTCAAGAGTTGAAAATTTATTAACATAGAATAATCATTCATTAACTCATAAACCAGACTCCCGACCATAGGAATCATCACGGGATGGTGATTGATCCGGAAGGTTGGTGTAACGATCTTCTCTTTTAAGTAATGAGTCTTGAGTCACGGTGTGGGACACCGGATGTGAGAGTAAGGTACTGCGTTAGAGAACGAGGCCACTGAGCGTGACCGGACCTCGAGTATCATTAGGGAGTCTACCTCCTCGTCAATGACTGACTCGATGCTGCAAAGTAGTGGTGTCAGGTTCTTTGACACTGAATGCATCGGCAGTTCACCTTGAGGGTGTTATAGTTTGACTACAACCATTACTCGGTCCTCCTAGCCATATGGAACCCTGAGGTGTAATGTTGGCTGTAGACATGTTCAATTGTACGAACTGGATTGCATCAAGATGGCCAATCTATCTACCTCGGTGGTGTAGAGGATGTAATGCCCTATTGATGATCATGAAAGAATCAAGTCCTGAAGCCGCATGGCCATGGCAGATGTGATACATATAGAAAGAGTTTCCTATTTAGATTTTTCACATTGGGACTCAGCTCGAATTCGAATGATTAACGATCATATGACAGAGACTAGGTTTGAACGAGTCACCTTAAGCCCTAACTGATCGGGGCTCAAGATAGAAGAACTGAAATAACACAGGTACCTGCACCAAGAGGTTCGCATTCAGCTCCTGATGGGTTGCCACCATATACTGCTAGGTGTACTGGTGGATTTTTGGGAAGCAATTAGTAATGATTTAGATGATCGATCATTCTAGCTGTTCGAAACTCAGAAGAGTTCTGCATCCATCGAAGGAGTTCGAATGGATGTCTATGATAGAGATCATGACATAATCCCATTACCATACAGAACGAACCTTTAACTGGGTCACACAAAAGGGTTTTGAGTCTGGTGATCATCAATTGACTGATCTAGTTCAATTGATCTGAATGAGATTCAATTAGGTTCCAAGAAAAATCATGCCCTAGCAACTCGATTGAACTAAGCGTTACTTACTTTTTAACTATCATAAATAAGTTGTCCTGACTGAGCCAAGGAGTTTGGTGCTCAATAGAGGCCTTCATATGGTCTGACTAGAGGTTTGTCCAAGTTTAGACTAGGTTGTCTTATTTGTTAAAGACATTACCTGCGCATTTTTGGTCACTCTGCCATTTCTTATTCTTTGACTTTGGTCAATAGTCTACTTTGACTGGTCCAAACGTTGACCATTCACCCTTTGACTTTTTGACCACATGTCATCACCTTTATTGGACGAGCTGGTGGGGGATTGTCCCTGCCAGAACTGGCAAAGGAGAAGGCGCGCACGCAAGGGTGGCGTGAGCCCAAGTTAAGGAGGCGCCTAGGAGTCCTTGTTGGACCAAGGACTCCACCTCCGCTTTCGAGGATTTCCAATTAGAAGTTCTACTAAGAATCAGTTTGACTGGTCTTAAGCGCCCTCTAAGGAGAAATCCAGGGGTCTCTTTTCAACCAAAGATTTAGATCTGATTTCACAAGGGTGTGTTGGTTGAGAGAAAGAAGGATTGGATCACAAGAGGTCTAATAAATAAGACCTGCGCCAAACCCTAATCCTAACCAAGTCAAAGTCTTAAATTGAAAGAGATTTCCCACGTCCAAAGGCTGCCTCTTCCCTCCTTCTCCACACGGCAATTACTCTCTTCTCCCCTTGCTCTCCACGTCCCAAAAGTGTTTTTGGACTTAGTTTTGGTGCGATGTCAGATCAAGGAAAAGGCGATCAAAAGGCAAGAAGGTGCGCTTGCTGCAAAAGGACGACTGTCAGATCTTCAAAGAGTTTTGAAGATCCTCCAAATCGATCCAGATCTAATTTTTGGAGGTGTGATAGAGAAGAAGAGGTTCTCCAGATCCAACCCAGTGGAAATCCGGTAAGAGGCCAGCGCGCTTGCGTGGCTAAAGATCCAGAACCCTTCCGCTACAATCAGGATCATTACAGGGTAAATAGGATTAACCCAATCAGATAAATTAAATTTGATTTAAATTTTTCTTATTGTTATTCTTATTTTTAAAATAATAAGAATTCAGATCTAAAACAATATCAAGATCTGATTGAGAATCAAGAGAAAAATTTTGAAATATCATTCTCTTGATCTAATCATGATCTGGACGAACCTGGGACCGGGACATCAAGGATTTCCTTCAAATCCTTCTCTAACTGTATTCTCTTTTGGAAGTCCGAACTCCTCCCGAAATGTGTATACCTCAAAGCTCTTTAACCCCTCTATCGGCATCGATAAGCTCATTATTGGCTGCTGCAGCCGTCACAATCAATCTGTTGCGGACGACAGCGAGTCTGCTACCAGACGGCGATGGCTGTCACAATCAATCTTTGCAGTATGGCGCTTGCAGGTGGTGCTCCTCCGTACTGACTTCGCTAGCCTCGAGCGGCCCGCTAACGAGGGCAGCTAGCAGCTGTCACTATCACCCGCTATAGAGCTCCGCTATAATCCTCAAATACGCTTTCTCTAAGCTTTCCTCTCCGCTTCTAAGCTCAAAGCTCACTTCTCTTTCTGAGCACTCTATTTCTATGGCCAGAAGAGCTGACTTAATCGTCGGAAGGCTTTATCGGAGCCACCACCACCGATAGTATGGAGTTCGGTACGGAAAGGATGGCAATCCATCCGGGTGGATCGTGGAGCCATGCTGGCACCGTCGCGGGCGCATGGAGTCCGGTACACGAGAGGAGGCATCGTCCGGTGGAATTGTGGGAGCCCATACTGGCAAGCTCGCGGGCCGCATTGGAGTCCGGTACGGACAGTAAGGCGTCGTCCGCGATCTTGTTGCAGGCGATAGTTCGCTGGACGAGGGTCGACCATCTGTAAGAGTTTCGACAGGGATGATTCGGGAGTTCGACGCGCTGAGAGGCCCTGTGTTGGTTCAGCTAAGGCCTCGTCCCTGAGGAGTTTCGGCCGCTGAAGAGGGACTTCGTTGAAGCTCGACCCTTGGAGTCGTCCGAAAGGAGTTCGGCCGTGGGGAGTCCCGAGAAGTTCGGTCCCAGACGCCTGGGAGTCAGGAAAGAAGCTTGGAAGCTGAGCTAGTTTCGGCCCTGCTGGAAGAAGCTTGCGGTCGCCTGGAAGTTCGGTGCGAGAGCCCGTCTGTCGGAGCTTCTTCTGCGGCTACTGGTTTACATTAGGTCGAGCGTGGACGGACGCGGGCTTCGGCAGGAGAGGGATTTATACCCCAACAGTAGAGCCCCGCCACCTCCCAGTTCAAAAAATTGAGAAGGGAGTACAAAACAAGGCGACTCGCCGAAGTCTGTCTTTCCAGGCCCCGGCGTTTGTTGCAAGCTGGAAGCTCAGGGGAGGTCTCTATCTCCAGTCGATGTCTTTGGGAGTTGAAAGCGGGGCCCATTTTCAGCCAAAAGTTGATGAAGCCGATGTTAAGCCGAATGTAAATCTCGCCTGTCTGTGGTCGAGGTTGAAGTTGAGCTCCTTGGGGGGGGGGGGCGACATTGTCCTCATCAGCTGAAGTTGACTCGAGGGAGACCTCCTTCTCCACAGCGAGGTCGTTGCGGTTGCTTGGGGGAGATCTCATCTCCTACGGTCGAGGTTGATGTGGGCGCTCGGGGCGGTCCCATCTTTCGCAGTCGAGGCTTTGCCGTAGATTTTGAGGCTCGATCTTGGGCCTTGCTCATGTCCGGACGGGGTTCCCCTCCTGTTCCTAACCGGGATTGGCTTGGTCGCCTCCGGGAGAGATCTTATCTCTAGCCGAGGTCGACGTCGATCGCATCGAGAGAGATCTTATCTTTTAGCCGAGGATTAGTCTACGTCGCTCCGGTGACGAGATACTTATTCTAGCCAAGGTTGAATTACGCGCTCGGAGGAAGATCTTATCTCCTGCAGCCGAGCTTCCTCTCGGGGGAGATCTTATCTCTTGCAGCCGAAGTTGAACTGCACGCTCGGAGGAGATCTTATCTCCTAGCGAGCTTCCATTGGGGGAGATTCTTATCTCCTGCAGCGAGGTGTGCGCTCGGGGGAGATCTTTTTTCCGCGGTCCGAGGCC
>QRFJ01005081.1:0-43348 GCA_006176705.1 Cocos nucifera | reverse complement strand
TGGGGGCACATTCGACCGTCGTCTGTGCTTCTTATTGGCTTAGACGCTGGGAGGTGACGGATCACCGATGTAGCTAGCTCCTAGCTCCTCCCCGGGGTGGCGTTGATGACGCCGTCAGGCGGCCGACCTTCTTGTCTTTTCTAGTTACGACAGCGCCTTTAGCCGATCTTCTTCTGCTTCAGACCGGCGTCGGAGGAATTTATCCCGTCCAGCTCTTCAATCTCGTCTTGGAGCTGAACGTATTCCTCAGTGTCGTGGCGGTGGTCGCGATAGTAGGGGCTTTACTTGCTTCGATCGCGCACGTTTGAGGAGGCCGTAGTCCTTCAGGTCTTGGCGGCTGGCTCTTAACTTCGCCGAGAGTTCGAGTTAGAGGAGCGGGTCGTAGCTGCGGAACCTTTCGGGAGGAGGATTTCTTCGCGCCCTTCTGTCGGGGCTTCCTTTGTGGTGAGCTCGAGAAGTTCGGGCTTCGCTTGCGTGGAGCTTCATTCCGCTTTCCCGCCAAACTTTCCGTGGGAGAACTTCATGCTTCTTTGTCCGGACTTCCTTGCTCGCAGAGAGGGGGTCGGCTTTGCTTGCCCGAACTTTATTGCACCTCCCGTGAATTCGTTGTAGCGACGTACTCGAGGGGGAGTTCGGCCTCGATCGCCCTGGGCCGGTCTCGAGCGCGGCCGAACTTCACTTGGGTGATCTGCTGCGGAGTTCGGCCTCCCTGATGAGTTGCGGAACTTCACTGTTGGTGGGCTTTAAGGTTTCGGCTTCACTTGCCGAACTTCATTCCGCGGGAGAACCTTCGTTCCGCCCTTGTTTGCGCCGAACTTCACTGATGGTGAGCTTTGAAGGGGAAGTTCGACCTTCACTTGCGCCGAACTTCTTTTCAATTGATGAGCTTCTGAGGAAAGTTCGGCCTTGCTTCCGCCGAACTTCATTCTAATGAGGAGCTGCGGAGTTCGGCCTCGATTATGCCGAACTTCATTCCTCGGGAGAACTTTGTTCCGCCCTTGCTCGCGCCGAACCTCCGGCTCACGCCGAACTTATCTTGGTGAGAAAAGGAAGTTCGGCCTCATTTGAGCCGAACTTTGCTCCGCTTTCCTGCGAAAGCTTCCGCGGGAGGGCTTCATGGAGCTCGGCTTTCCTCGCGCCGGACTTCATTCCGAATCTTCATTCCGTTTTCCCTCGAGATCTTCCGCGGCGGAACTTTCCTGCTTCTTTGTCGGGGCTTCCTCGACGATGAGCCTCGAGGTCGTAGTCGTGGCCGAACTTCATGCCGCGTCCTTGGACACGGCCGAACTTCATTCCGCCTCGTTGCAGAACCTTATGGGGGAACTTCTTCCTTCGCTATCCGAACTTCCTTGACGACGAGCTCGAGGTGGAGCTCGACTTTGCTTTAGCTACCGGACCTCACTCCGCCTCCGAATTCTTTGTAGGAGGTTTTGTTGATGACATACTCGAGATGGGGGTTCGGCCTCACTTGTGCTGGGAGGTCGTGAGCGCGGCCGAACTTCGTTCCGTCTCCCTCGAACTTCTTTGATGACGAGTTCGAGGAAGAGCTCGGCGTCGCTTGCCCGAGCTTCGTTCCACCTCCCTTGACTTCTTCGTAGGTGGCTCCCTTGGTGTCATACCCGGGCGGAAGTTCGGCCTTACTCGCGCCGAACTTCATTCCGATGATGGGATTTTAGGGGAAGTTCGGTCTTGTTGCCATCGAACTTCATTCCGCTTTTCTGCTCGCGGCAAACTCCATTCCGCTTTCCCACGGAACCTTCCTCGCATCGAACTTCATTCCGCTTCTGCGGAAGAACTTCTGCTCTCCGTTTCTCTCCCAAAGGCGATTGGCATGCCCAAATGCTCTTCCTTAAGGTTGGTTCCTCGTGTTTTCCTGGCAAGATCTCTGCCGAAGGTCGTCGCACGGCCTATATCACCTCGGCGGGGCCACAAATCCATCCGGCAGGTTGAAATCACTTGCGCCGAACTTCATCGATGAGCTTCAAAGGGAGGGTTCGGCCTTGCCGAACTTCATTTTGATGATGAGTTGAGGAGTTCGGCCTTCCGCCGAACTTCATTCCGCGGGAGAACTTTCCTCCGCCCTCGTGCCGAACTTCATTCCACAGGGGAACTTCATATTTCTTTGTCGGAGCTTCCTCGATGACGGGCTCAAGGGTGGGCTCGGCCTTACTCGCGCCGAACTTCACTCCGCTTCGGCGGGAGAACTTCTGCTCTCCGTTTCTCTCCTAGGGGCGATTGGGCTCTTCCTTAAGGCCGATTCCTCGCGCCCTCATGGCGGGCTTGCTGGTGGAGTCGCCACCGGAGGCTGCTGTATAGCCTGCAACGCCTCCGTGAGGCCATGGATCTGTCGGACAAGCAGGCCGAACTGCTTCACATCCACGGTGGGTGCAGGTGGAACCTAGGCCATCGGGGCTGAAGCAGGAACAGACGGGCCTGGACGGGATCGGGTCGAGGAGGCCGCCGATCGTCGGGTCGAGGCTCTCCTGGGGGGCATTTTCTCTTCGGAAGAGAAAAGGAAGATCTCCAGAGGGGGAAGAGAAGGGTCGCCGAGCACTCCTTTAAGAATAAGGGAACCTCGAAGGTTCAGTCCCTTCCTCTAGCGCCAATCTGTTGGTGCAGAAATCCATCGTCGCCGGAGGTCGCCGGAGTCGAGGCCGCTGAGGTCGCCGCCGGGGACCTGCAAAACGAAGTCCCGTCCGGAACCGGTGGGGGGTGGCTCCGGCAGGACCCTCCGACGGTCAAGTTAGTTTCCGGCCAACAGGAATGGAGTGCTCGGAATGAGTTCCGGAGCTTAGAGATGAGGAGGAGAGCTTAGAGAGTCGAGAGAGCTTCAGAGAGCTTAGAGAGAGAGCCTTAGCGTATCTGGAGGGGTCCTTTTATAGCGGAGCTTAGTTGATGGTGACGGCCATGCCGTCTGGCAGAGAGTCGTTGGGGCAGCATGGAGTTCGGTACGGAGAGGATGGCGTCGTCCGGTGGATCGTGGGAGCCATACTGGCACGTCGTGGGCCGCATGGAGTCCGGTACGGAGAGGAAGGCATCGTCCGGTGGATCGTGGGAGCCATACTGGCAAGTCGCGGGCCGCATGGAGTCCGGTACGGAGAGTAAGGCGTCGTCCGATCTTGTTGCAGGCGACAGTTCGTCCAGAGGAGTTCGGACTTGGAGTTCGAAGGGTCGACCATCTGTAGAGTTCGGCCGAGGGACGATTGTCGAGGAGTTCGACCGCTGAGAGGCCCTGGTTGGTTCGGCTAAGGCTCGTCCGTTGAGGAGTTCGGCCGCTGAGAGGACTTCGTTGAAGCTCGGCCGCTTGGAGTCGGTCCGAAGGAGTTCGACCGTGGGGAGTCCGAAGGAGTTCGGCCTCGACGCTGGGAGTCAGGAAGAAGCTTGGAAGCTGACTAGTTCGGCCTGCTGGAAGAAGCTCGATCGCTGGGAGTTCGGCTGAAGCCCGTCTGCCAGAGCTCTTCTGCGGCTACTGGTTACATTAGGTCGAGCGTCGGGCCGGGCTTCGGCAGGAGCGGGATTTATCCCCAACACCTCCTAAGAGAGCTTCAACCTAACGATCAACGGCCTCCACGGTCCGATCCCATCTAGATCCATCTACTCCTGCTTCAGCCTCGGCAACTCAGATTTTGCCTGTAGCCATGGTAGATGCGGAGTAGTTCAACCTACTAATGCAGCGAATTCAGGACCTCACCGAGATGGTACAGGCCATGCAGCAGCCCCTGATGGTGATTCCACAAGAAAACCCACCATCGAAATGTCAAAAATCGGCCCCAAGGAAGAGTACTCGGGCTAGCATACCCGTTGCCCCTGAGAAAGAAAAATAGAGAGTAGAGGATCCATGTTCAGATCATGGTTATCCTTTGGAGGAGACCTTCTCCATTTATAGCCGAAAGCCCCCCAAGATCTGCAATCAAGATGACACCCTCGATCACAGACTGTGGGAGATGGACTGACGGATTGAGGAGCTCGACCACATCGCCCCGGCTCATCTTGACGACATCCGCACTGATCCTCCTTTCTCCCCCTGGATTATGCAAGAGCCCATCCCACCAAACTTCGAGCTCCCTCAATTTGAAAGCTACAATAAAATCTCTGATCCAGTTGATATTCTAGAGGTCTTTCGGACCATGATGCTACGCCATTGTGCATCAGACGCCATATTGTGCCGAGCCTTTCCGTCTACCTTAAAGGGAGCAGCGAAAAACTGGTACTCGACATTGAAGCTAAGTACGATATTCTCTTTTGACCAGATGAACCATTAGTTCGTGGCTCACTTTATCAGCAGTCGACGTCCATGCCGAGGTTCGGATTCCCTGATGAATGTCAAGTAGAAGCAGGAGGAATCCATCCGAGCTTATATCATCCAATTTAATGCTGCGGCATTGGAGGTCCGGGACCTGGACCAGTCTGTTGCGATGGCCGCACTCAAGGACGACCTTCAGAAGAATGACTTGTTGCTCTCCCTAGAGAAGAAGTATTCCAGGGGCTTCGCCGATCTGCTGGCTCGGGCCGAGGGATATGTCCGTGCGGAAGAAGCCTTCAAGTTGAAGGATGAAGAAGTCGTACGAGAGCGATGGGCGGACGAGTCTAATAGACCCACCATCGATGGAGAGCCGAGTAAAGTTCGGCCGTGCTCATGGGCTCCCCCCGAGCACAAACGAGCCCGAACTCCTCCAGCTCGTCATCAAGGGAGCCCTGATAGAAGGGCACGAAGAGGCCCTCCTCTTGGAAGATTTCGATGATGGAGGAGCAACAAAAAGGTCGGCCGCCTCCCATATCATCGACGCCACGTTCGGGAAGAACTAGGTATTTCGACGAGTCGTCATCTTCCAGCTTCAAAGCCAAGAGAAGCTGGCTCCAAATTGAGAAGGCTGGCATAAGATAGAGGAGGTCGTCCGGCCCAAGACTTACTGCCTGAAGAAACTCGGAGGAGTAGCGCTCCCACGATCCTGAAACATAGAAAATCTAGGGACGTGTTGCCAGTAACTTTCCTTCGGTAAAATTTTTTCATTTCAATAATATTGTTTCTTGGTGCAAAAACTATGTGATGATAGAAAAGAAACAGTCAATAGTGGCCGTGTTAGGAACAGGAGGAGAACCTCGTCCTAACATGAGCGAGTCAAAGTCCTTCAACCTTAGCTGCAAGAGATAAGATTTTTTCTGAGCGACCGAGCCAACCTCGACTGCAGAAGATAAGATCTCCCCCAAGCCAACCTCGGCTGCAGGAGATAAGATCTCCCCCGAGCGATCGGGCCAACCAACCTCGACTGCAGGAGATAAGATCTCCCCTGAGCGATCGGGCCAACCTCGGCTGTAGGAGATAGGATCTCCCCCGAGCTCCTGTATCAACCTCGACTGTAGGAGATAAGATCTCCCCCGAGCGATCGGGCCAACCTTGGCTGCAGGAGATAAGATCTCCTCTGAGCGTTTGTATCAACCTCGGCTGTAAGAGATAAGATCTCTCACGAGCGATTGGGCCAACCTCAGCTGCAGGAGATAAGATCTCCTCTGAGTGCCCGTATCATCCTCGGCTGCAGGAGATAAGATCTCCCCCGAGCCAACCTCGGCCACAGGAGATAAGATCTCCTCCGAGCGATCGGCCAACCTCGGTTGCAGGAGATAAGATCTCCTCCGAGTGTCCGTATCAACCTCGGCTGTAGGAGATAAGATCTCTCCCCCGAGCCAACCTCGGCTGTAGGAGATAAGATCTCCCCCGAGCGACCGAGCCAACCTCGACTGTAGGAGATAAGATCTCTCCCGAGCGTCCGTTCAACCTCGGCTGCAGGAGATAAGATCTCTTCCCGAAGCCAACCTCGGCCACAGGAGATAAGATCTCTCCTCGAGCATCCGTATCAACCTCGACTGCAGGAGATAAGATCTCTTCCCAAGCACCCATATCAACCTCGACTGCAGAGATAAGATCTCTCCCGAGCGATCGAGTCGGCCTCGGCTGTAGGAGATAAGATCTCCTCTGAGCGACCGGGCCAACCTCGGCTGCAAGAGATAAGATCTCCCCTGAGCGCTCGTATCAACCTCGGCTACAGGAGATAAAATCTTCTTCGAGACAACGTCGGCTACAGGAGAGATAAGATCTCCCTCGAGCGATCGGGCCAACCTCGGCTGTAGGAGATAAGATCTCCCCCGAGTGCCCGTGTCAACCTCGACTGTAGGAGATAAGATCTCCCCCGAGCGGCCGGGCCAACCTGAGCTGCAGAATATAACATCTCTCTCGAGCGTCCGTATCAATCTCGGCTACAGGAGATAAGATCTCCCCTGAGCTTCAGCCTTGGCTGTAGGAGATAAGATCTCTCCTGAGCCAACCTCGGCTGCAAAAGATAAGATCTCCCCGAGCGTCCGTATCAACCTCGGCTGCAGGAGATAAGATCTCCCCTGAGCGACCGAGTCAGCCTCGACTGCAGGAGATGAGGTCCCCCCGAGCCTCAACTTCAACTTCAACCTCGGCTGCTGGAGATGATATCTCCCCCGAGGAGCTCAACCTTCGACCTCGACCGCAGAAGATGAGATCTCCTTCAACCTCGGCTGGAGACGAGATCTTCCATGAGCTTCAATCTGAACTGGCGCAGAGCCCTGAAGAGAACTTCAGCAGTCGTCTTTTCTGCACTCCCTTCTTTCGAGTTTCAAACTCGAGAGTAGGGGGACTATTATTGGGGATAAACCCCGCTCCTACTGAAGTCCAATCCGATGCTCAGCCTAATGCAACCGGTAGCCATGGAAGAGCTTCAGCGGTCGAGTCTTAGCCGAATCCCTTCAACTGGCTGAACTCTCCAGTGGTCGGATCTTAGCCGAATCCCTTCAACCGGCCGAACTCCCCAGCGGCCGGATCTTAGCCAAACTCCTTCAGCCGACCGAACTCTTTCTGAACTCCCCAGCGGCCAGGTCTTAGCCGAACTCCTTCAGCCTGCCAAACTTCTCAGTGGTCGAGCTCCAGTCGGTCTCCGACGAGAGCCAAACTCCCTCCGCGCTCTTCCAGTCAGACGCCTACAGGATCCGAACTCCTTCAGGGCTCCTTCAGCTAGCGTTCCTTCCATGCAATCCTCTCTAACTGTATTCTCTTTGGAAGTCCGAACTCCTCCGAAATGGGTATACCTCAAAGCTCTTTAACCCTCCATGCGGCATCGAGTAGCTCAGTATTGGACTGCTGCAGCCGTCACCATCAATCTGTTGCGGACGACAGCGATCTGCTACCAGACGGCGATGGCTGTCACCATCAATCTATTGCAGATGGCGCTGCAGGTGGTGCCTCCCTCCGTGACTGACTTCGCTAGACCTCGAGCGGCCCGCTACCAGGCAGCTGCAGCTGTCACTATCAACCCGCTATAAGCTCCGCCTATAAATCCTCCAAATACGCTTTCTCTAAGCTTTCCTCTCCCCTCTAAAGCTCAAAGCTCACTTCTCATTCCTGAGCACTCTATTTCTATTGGCCAGAAGAGCTGACTTAATCGTCGGAAGGTTCTATCGGAGCCACCACCACCGACTCCGGATGGGACTTTATTTTGTAGGTCACCGGAGGCGACCTCGTTCTCCTCCACTCCAGCTCGATCCGGCATCAACCAGATTCTGCACCAACAAACATTATTCATCTCCATTTCTCCTCTTACATGGCTTGTAATCTCCAAGTACTATCGACTTCTATCATGTAAGAATGATGAATTAATTAGGGTTTACTATTTTTTAGCTCGCTAAATAGGTACTAGATATGGAAAATATAGGTTCTTGGTTAAATTTGGTTATTATTGATACGTGTTGCTCGATCTCTACGTGGAGCAGTTTATTTGGGGCCTCGGCGTTCCAGAGGACGAAGTGGAGCTATATGATGTTTATGGTTTAGATGATGAACTTCTTGAGATGGTGCCAAAGCCCGTGCTTGCGGTGATTTTCCTTTTCCTTGATGCTGCCCAGGTAATTCATTGGCTATAGGTCATTTTAATTTCTTTACCAGTTTATCATTTTTTTCCGCAGATAAAAAAGTTCTTTTTTTTCAAAAAAAAGATCACCTAGTCATCCATTGTTTAAAAGGTCATTATGTTGTTTTTGTTTCTCGTGACTCACTGGTTTTTGCTTTCTGTTTACATATTGTTCGGGAAGGAAGAAATATATTATATCTTTTCTTGGTTCAGGTTGGATGGTCTGATAACGAGCAAGTTGTGGGGTGTGGGAAGAAGGTGAGCAAAGTAAAACTTTGTCTATTAACTCGAGTTTTGGGCTATAGATTATCTATGCTAAATTTTCTTGACATTGAAATCCTGCAAATTTGCTATTGATGATGCAATTTAATCCATTTGTCTAATATTATGATGCCCAGCATTTGTCTGTCCCCATGACCGATTGATGGTATTCTGAGGTAGAGCGATGTGCCTATTTGAGGTGGCTCACTTCGTATCAAAATGACCCATAATGCCTGTACAAAATGTTGCTTTCTGCACCTATCTAATACATATTGGGAGTAGATCATTTCTTTTCTTAACACTCACAGACCAAATAAATGGGGATGAAGTGTACGGTCATGTAGACTGCCAGCAGTTAGATGTTTCAACATATTTTATTAATCTTCTTTTGATTGGAAGGGATTATGGAGATGGATTCTTAGAGTTGACCCCAAATACATTATATAATTTAGGTTCTTGATGATTGAGTTATAAATAAGTCTTGGCCTAAATTTACTAATATTTTCTTCTGCCACTGTCAAATGCCTTAACTAATGGAGCAGGAAGATAGGGATGGAACACATATTATTTGAGCCTTGATACATGAGTCAGTAATTTGCAGCACTTCTATCGAATGTCTCTAAAGCTGATTCACAAGCAGAGAGAACCCTTGATGATTCAAGTGTTTTGACATAAGTAGCTATTTAAGAATGAAATTGGAGCATGTAGTGCATCCATTGTCCTTTAGGAAAATATGCTGCGTCAATTTAAGTATGAAAGGTGATGCATCTGCGAAATAGAGTTAAAGCATCCTGTTTCAACATTTCAGTATGAAAACTAAACTTTTATGCTTGGCATGCATAATCTAGTAAGAAGTCTCGAAAAGAAATAAGCATGATTCTGGAAAGACAATTAAATTATTAAAAGACATACTTATGTATCATATGCTGTGAATATAAGAAAGATTATCATTTTTTGACCTCCATCAGATTTAAACCTCATCTTCTTTAAGTCTGGGCTGTATTTTTTCTGTCGATGATCAACAAAACAATCATAGCAAGCTGGAAATGCACTTGCATTCAAATTTTGCCTATTGTTGCAACCGACTTGAAGATCAAGACATATTCTGACTTTATAAGAAATGAACCTGATTGCTATTAACGAGAGAAAAGGAAAGGAGAGGATGAAAAGTAAAAAGGGAGAAAAAGGATAAGAAGGAAAAAAGAGAAAGAAAGTGAAAGAGGGAAGGATCAAAACAATAGAACAAATAAAAGAAAAAAGTTGAAGGTAGACAGTATAGTAAAGAAAGATGGGTTGAGAAGAAGAGAAAGAATAAGACAAGGCGCAGAGAGAGAGAGAGAGAGAGAGAGAAGTTGAAGAAGCAAAGGAAAGAAAGTAGAAGAAAATCTGAGAATTTAAGGAAATAGCTGGATGAAGAAAAGTAAAAGTTATACTGTCTTTTATAGCATTAAGTATTTTTCTGGTCCAATATACCATATACTGTTAGCAAAAGAATATGATATGTGGATTATCTTTTGTTGTAGATATACAAACATATATGGAATTTATAATGAGATATAGCTTGTAACGCAATTTATAACACAGTAGCCCACTAGGGCTCAGTGGCCTTGCCTAGGCAAACCGCCCACACAACATGCCTAAGCGGCTGTTAGGGACATATCTTCTTTTAAATGCACTTTTTGGAGAGAGTCTTTCCGAATTAAACATTTGGATGCAAAGGAGCTTTGTCTTTATTGACCCTGTAGTAGGAAATCTTCAATTGAAGTTTCCGGTTATGCAAACAAATAGGAGATTGACTGCATCTATGACATTCTACTAAACATAGTATATCTCAGTTAAACACATTTAAATGAGGCTTATCTACTTGGAAAGATGAATAAAAGAGAAGAAAGGAAGAACTATTGTCAGGGAAATGGAGTCTGAACAAGTTTGTCAGCAGGGTGTCCAAAACAGTTTAAGGACTACATCTCTATCCTAATTTAAGGATAGTCAATTGCTAAGGAGTAGAAAAGGTTCCAAGATTTGCAGAGACATGCACCGAGATTCTTATGGAATAATTGCTAAACCTCATGAGCATGACAACCTTTTTCTCCTTTTTCCCCCTTTTTCTGAGAACTATGATCAAGACACCACCAACTGGTTTCAAACTGTGGACCTCTACCAAGTGGAGAGGTTGCCAACCAGATGAGGTAAGGTTGTTTGGCATGAACATGACCACCTTGAATGTTGATTCCCTACAGATAGCCCCAAATGGCCTTTGTGGAAGAAAAACTGAGCAGCTGCATGCACAAAGTTTGTGCTATGGACTTGATGAGAACTTTAACATGTCAACCAGTAAGTTGCCACTCACCCTCAGCCTTCATCGATCATGTGGAGAAATAGGAATGGCAAAGATGAATACAAAGAGACAGAAATGGAGTTATAGGCACACAAAGGAAGATTGAACAAGGGAAACAATTAGTCAAGGAGATAAAAAGGAGGTATCAGAGGACCGATGCAGTTAATATTGGTAAAGAGGGGAGATAATTTAACAAGGATTTTACCATGTTTATAACAAATTGTCAAGCAAACACGGGCAAGATCGGGCCATATATCAAACTTACCATATATGGTAGTTTCGAATATGTTTCTGCACCAGTTTACAGCAGCATAGATTAGCCAAGGTTAAAAAGAAATCTGACAAAAAGTAGTGTACGTAGCATACTGTTTTGAATCTTTTGGCAAACTTATATATATCTTTCTAGAGGGAGAAGAGTGATTTTTGATACCTTAATCATCACAAAAGATATGCTATTTTTATAAGGTGTTTTCAGCTTGACGGTGAGGCGTGAGGATACAAACAAAAAGATATATAACAATATCACAATATGTATGATAAACAAGCACACATACTTATGTATATTATGTATTTGCACGTAGTTCCAAGTGAGTTTAGGTGTTAGTTAAAGGGATGGGGAAGAAACTTTTTGAATTGATACTATATTATATTTGTATGCATATTTGATCCGACAGTTTTCTCTCTCTAGGCTACATGTAGTAGTATAACAGGAAGACAGATTTCATTTTCCTTTTTTCTAAAAAAAATAAAAAATGTCAGGATGGGTGAAGAATAGTTTGTGCTTCTTGATTGTGTGATCAATGCATGACAGTCAGATGTAATTTAAAATTTTAGAAAAACATAATAAGGATAATATGTAATCTTGGTGGTCATGTGCAATGAAGATCAGAAGAGATAATAAAAAAGAAAGGGCCTTACATTTGCATTGAAGCTTCCAATAAAGAATGTAGAAAACATAGAAGTACATGGATGGTTGTTCAGAGAACCTGAGGAAGCTTATGCTGATGAATTGTTTGGCCCTGACGAGACAAATAGGCAAAGCAAAAAGACAACACTTTTTTGGTTATAGTTAATGTATGGATGTGCAATGAGTTAATCATTTAAGATTTTTCTTTTCTTTTCTTTCTTTTGTGTTTTTTCACAGGAACCTAGTGATAAAGTGTACTTCTTGAAACAAATTGAATCTTTGGGAAATGCTTGTGGAACTATTGGTCTTCTTCATGCCATAGGAAAGGCAACTTCAGAAATACAGTTAAGTAAGTTTCTTATGTCTTAGTTTTGTTGGTTGCAATATTCCCTTTTTTGATCACCTAGATTTTTGCAAATCCTGTTCTACATGTTTGTTTATTGAATATTTTGTTCATGCCTATAGGTTTGTGGCAGTACTTATGATTTCTGTTACATTTGCTCCACATCCTCCTGATCATCAAGACTATTGATTGGTCCAAGCACCATGCTCATCTTCGCTGGCGAGATAAAATGGAAACCTGCTAGTCCATACAAAGTCATTTGTTTTGGAAATATGAGAGAGATAAGATGAAGTTGATACAGAAAATAGCTTGCTTGCTTGACAATGCTTTAATTTCTTATAATTTTACAGAATGTATGATAAAATTTGTTAGCTTAATAAAAGAAAAGATTGTTTTCTTGAAAACATTTTGCACGAGCAACAACACCATGATGAAAAAAATTTGAATGGTATTACAATGATGCATTAAATAAAAACTGGCGTATGGCTCTTTGATTTTTCAAAATTAATACAATGCAAACACCATTGTCATCAAAAGGCATCTCCACTTGCCTCATCTTTTCATGTGTATAGCATGTTCTTGATTCTTGGTAAGTTTGTGCATCTTGATAGAAGCTGAATCCATCTCAAAATATCATGTATGGAGCTACTTCTGGTTTGTACTTTTGTTTTCTGGATTAGCTTGATATCTTTGGGTAGAATCATCTTTATTGAACTATTCTATGTCTTGCAAAAGATGTTGAATCATTATTCACATAAATTGCAGTATATCTTATTTATGCAAAGATTGGTGTAGTCTAATTACTAAGATTTTTTAAATCTTATTTTTGCCCTTGTCGAGCAACAATGCTGATATATTATCTACATCTATTATATATATATATAACAATACTCTATGGGGGAGTATTATGATGTTGCCACCTCAGCATTTCAGATGATTTTAGGTGTGCCATGTGGATTATTATTTTATTATTTATAATAATTTAAAATATTATTTTTAAATAATAATAAAATAGTATTTTAAAAATAAAAAAATAATATTTTAAAAATAAAAATAGGAAAGGAACAAGAGACAAAAGAATATTTTAAAAAAATTATTATTTCTAAAAATAAAATATTATAAAAATAGTAATAATATTTTTTAAAAATACTAATTTATTATTATTTTAAAAAGATAGCATATCATTTTTTAATTTTAAAAATAATAACATACTAATTTATTTTTTAAAAAATAATATTTTTATTATTTTTTTAAAAATAATATTTTTATTATTTTTTTAAAAATAATATATTTTGAGATCTAAATCAAACTATTGGATTAGATCAGATCAAATCTAATGAATTATCCATAAATAGAGCATGATACTTTATCGATTTGAAAGTCAAATTTCTGTATTTAATAGCTTCCAAAAGTTTGGAGAAGGTATCAGAAGAAATGAGGGGACGAGGGTGCAATTAGGATCGGCGTTTGTCGAGAGAGAAGGGGAGCCATGGTGGGGCGGCACTGGCGGACGTAGAGAAAGTATGAGAATAGAAAGAAAGAAGAAAATAATAATAATAAAATATTATTTTATAAAAAGGAAGAAAAGAGAGTTTCTCTCTCTTTCTTCAATGGTGGTACCAGAGGCGGCGTACCGATAGGAGCGCCAAAGAGTGCAATCAAAATCAGCATTTGTTGAGAGAGGAGGAAAGCGGTGGTGCAGCGGCACTGGCAGGTGCAGAGAAGGTATGAGAAGAAGAGGGGGCGGGGGTGCGATCGAGATCAGCATTTACTGAGAGGAGAGCCGTGGTGGGGTGTACGGGGTGCAGTGGTACCGACAGGCACGTAGAAGATATGAGAACAGAAAGAAAAAATATAAAATAAAATATTATTATATAAAATAATAAAAAATATATCATATATAATAAATAAATGAATAAAATATTAAAAAAATAAAAAAAATTTATTATAAATATTTATTATTAAAAAATTTAATAATTATAGACCGTAATTATCTACCCCACGCAATATGAAGGTCTTCGACTAGTTTCAATATATGTTAGTATCTAAGTTTCCCTCAAGAATGGTAATAGTATCCATGTTTTCAGGTGTTAAAATAAATAAATAAATAAACATATATATATATATATATGTGTGTGTATGTATGCATTCATGAATTCAATCAAAGACCATATTGGTTTCTTTGAATGGCTTGAAATGCATACAAGGCCAAAACAAATTAATATGTTAAAAGGGAAGATCCTTGTTTCCTGGCAAGATGGAAAAGAAAGAGTTGTGGAAAGGATTCACCCTCCTTTCCAGAAAATTAAAATCCCTATTCATGAGACCCAAGTTACGGCTTCCCCCTTAAAACTCAAGAGCGACCCTTAAGATACCGTAAATGGAGAGACTTTAAAAACATAATTAAACAAAACAATTGGACAAACCAAAGCGTGAAAATGATAAGTGACCAGTTAGTCCGGATAGAGGAAAAAACCATAGAAAAACCTAGACCCAGATCTTCCAGCACTACACCTGCATTTAAACCTTATGAAATACCAAAGAAACATAAAGAACAATTAGAAGATAAGGACCTACTAGGGGAAATAAACAAAAGGTTTCAAACTTTAGAATTAATCCATTCTATTCTTGATACCCCTGAATGGTCAGAGAGAAGAAAATCTATAGCTATCCTAGAACAAGAAAGTGATGAATCAAGTGAATCATCCCAAGATGAATCGACTGAAGAATTTGATACTGAAAACTTAGACTTACAAATCAACAAGATTAGAAGTTGGCCCAATCCTTTAAAACCCTATGGCCCAATTCCTCAAAGGCCATATTGGCCTAAACCCTCAATGCCTGATATGGGCCTTGAAGAAAAGCCCCTCCAACAAAACCAATACTCTGCCACGTTCATCTATGAATGGAACATAGATGGGCTAATGGAATATAACATCCTAGGTGTTCTTCAAGAAATGACAATGGTAGCTACAGCCTATAGAACAAAAGGAAGAGCTCAAGACCATGCCATAGCCCAAGCTCTAGTTGCTGGTTTTATAGGCTAGCTAAAAGGTTGGTGGGATTTTTACCTCACTAACGAAGAAAACTATCAAATCATAATGGCTGTCAAAAGAACCCCCAGTGGCCAAGTCATTAGAGACGAGAATGGAAATGAATTGCAAGATGCAGTTTCCACTCTCGTCTTTGCCATCACCAAGCACTTTATTGGTGACCCTTCAAAATTTAGAGATAGAACCTCAGAAATCCTAACAAACCTTAAATATAAAAAGCTATAAGACTTCAAATGGTACAAGGACATCTTTTTAATTGGAGTATTAACCAGGGATGACTGCAACCAACCTTTCTGGAAAGAACAATTTCTAGCCGAGTTACCTGCAGTCTTCTCCGAGAAAATTAGAACCAAGCTGAGAAACTAAAATAAAGGCAGGATCCCATATAAAAACCTAACCTATGGAGACCTTATAAATACCATAAATAAAGGACTCAATCTATGTAATCAACTAAAACTTAAGCAACAACTTAAAAAAGAAAAAATAACTAGTAATAGGGAATTAGGTGGCTTTTGCCAACAGTTTGGACTCCCTCCAATTAGACAAGGAGCTAAACCATCTAAAAAACCTAAAGTCTGCAGGCAGTGCCAGAAAAGAACATCCAAACCAATTTGGAAACCCCAAAGAAACTATAGACCAAAACAAAAATACATAAAGCCCGCCTATAAGCTGTCACCCGCTGAATCGAGACAAAAGCCTTTTATCAAGAAAGAAAAAACTTCAAAAGACAAGCTACCTATTTGATACACGTGGTAAACCAGCATATTTCAGCACAGATTGTAAGATGAAATTCAAAATCAATAATATCAAACTAGATGAATCAAATCTACTTGAATCAATTAAACAAAATCTAAAAGAACTCGTATTAAACTTAGATATGAGCTTTTCAGACTCTAAGCCACAAACCTCAGAAACCTCAAAAGGAGAAATTTGTGTCATAACAAAAGAACAAGACCTCCTATTAGACTTCATTGACAAAATTAAGGAACCTGAACTACAAAAGGAATACTTAACCAGGTTAAAAAATTTGTTAACAGAAGAAACCAAAGATAAAGAAAGTCAGATATACAACTTGGGAAATATCCTAAAAAGATTTGAATCTAGGCAAGAGAAGGAAGTTACCATACAAGACCTCCAAAAGGAAATCAATGACCTTAAAAGAGGGATTACTCAGATAAAGGGCCAAATAGAAAGCATTAAAGGAAGAGAACCTATTAAAGAAACTAAAGAAACCGAACTACCAAACTTCATTGAAGCTATATCCCAACTAACCATCCAAAAATGGAATGTGGAAATAACCCTTTTCATAGATGATTTTAGACTAGACACCATAGCCCTGATAGACTTAGGAGCATATTCTAATTGTATACAAGAATGCTTGATACCTACAAATTTTTTTAAAAAAAACTAAAGAAAAATTGACCATGGCTAGTGGATCAGATTTTAAAATCAAATATAAACTCATTAGTACTTTAGTCTGCAATAACAATGTCTGTATAAAGACCCTCTTCATTTTGGTTAAAGACCTAAATCAATTAGTAATCCTAGGAACACCATTTTTAAATATGATAAAACCCTTCTATGTAGATGAAGGAGTTAAGGAAAAATTCTTAGGATAGGATTTAGTGTTCTAATTTATCAATCCACCCTTCTATAAAATCCTCCAACTCCTTAAGGATAATTCTATAACAAGATTCAAAGAAAACAAAAATAGCCAGAATACTTGAAGGAAGAAATCAGTTTTAAGAAAATAGAAAACCAACTCCAAACCAAAGAAATCAAAAACAAAATTCAAAATACTAAAGAAAGCCTAGTGAGGAAAAATTGTTCGAATTTGCCCAATGCCTTTTGGACCAGGAAAAAAATACATCGTGGACTTACCTTATGAAAATGACTTTGATGAGAAAAGAATCCTTACTAAAGCAAGACCCATCCAAATGAACACCCAAGTGTTGGAACACTGTAAAAAGGAAATTTAGTCGATGCTTGAAAAATGACTTATTAGGCCGAGCAGATCTCCATGGTCCTGTGCCGCCTTCTACATCCAAAAAAGAGCAGAAATTGAGAGAGGTGTCTTTAGGCTTGTTATCAACTATAAATCCTTAAATTCTGTCTTAAAATGGATAAGGTACCCAATACTTAATAAGAAAGACTTATTAATCAGAATAACAAATGCTAAAGTGTTCGCAAAATTTGACTTAAAATATGGATTCTGGCAAATCCAGATAAATAAAAAAGATAGGTACAAGACTGCCTTCACTGCCCCATTTGGTCAATATGAATGGAATGTTATGCCATTTGGATTGAAAAATGCCCCCTTAGAGTTTCAGCGGATCATCAATGATATTTTCACCCCTTATGCAAAATTCATAATAACCTATGTTGATGATATTCTAGTCTTCTTAGAATCAATAGACCAACACTTCAAGCACCTAGAAACTTCTTTCCATGAAATAACAAAAAAATGACCTAGTCCTATCTGAAAGGAAAATGGATCTTTTCAAAATCCAAATTAAATTCCTAGGCTATGAAATAAATCAAGGAATTACTAGGCCCATACAAAAATCTTTAGAATTCATGGTGAAATTTCCAAATCAAATCCAAGAAAAGAAACAACTCCAGAGATTTTTAGGAAGCCTCAATTATGTGGTAGACCATTACAAGGATTTGAAAGCCATTACAAAACCCTTATATGATAGACTCAAAAAGAATCCTCTGCCTTGGGGCGATAGTCAAACTAGGGCCGTAAAAACCATAAAAACCCAAATAAAAGAATTACCATGCCTTGACCTACCCAGCCCAAACTTATTCAAGATTGTAGAAACAGATGCATTTGATATAAGTTTTGGAGGATTCTTAAAACAAAAAAGGAATGATAAGGAAGAACTGGTTCAGTATCATTCCGAGACATGGAATGAAATTTAGAAAAAATATTCTACTATCAAAAAAAAAATTTTATCGATTGTTTGTGCATTTTAAAATTTCAAGGTGATCTTTTAAACTACAGTTTTTTACTGAGGATTGATTGCTAATTTGCAAAGTTTATTTTAGAAAAAGATGTTAAATATTTAGCTTCAAAATAAGTTTTCGCAAGATGGCAAGCAATTCTTTCAATCTTTAATTTTCAAATTGAGTTTAAAAGAGGAAAAGACAATTCCCTTCTTGATTTTCTCTCTTATGAATTCTTACAAGGGAATCTCTAAATGGCCTCCAAAAAACAGTCATCTTCCTCTCAAAATCCTAACCCTAAACACCCAAATCCGTCAAAGCCAAAGACTTGGTATGAAATTATCTCTCAAGAAGAGGCCCAAAAGAAGCAAGCCTCTATCATTTCCCCTCTTCCAACTTCCATAAATAAATATGCTTTGCTCTCCCAAGGGGATACTGGACAACTTTCAGAAACTTCACAAAAAATGCAATTGGTTTCCATCAAAGGTAAGATGTCGGTTGGGTTTCTTGACCCAGCACCTATCCAAACCTAGCCTTTTAAGAAGGCCACAATAGTATATTTTGATAAAAAGGCCTTCCAAGCAATTGTTGTTGTTGAAGATGAGTTCTCGTCCATTGATCCAAAAGCTGTAGCCCAAATTATCTTTCCCCTTGGTCGGCACTTCCAACCCAAAGACCCTCACAACGGCCAAGGCTTTTATGAAACTATACTTTTGGATACAAAGTCTGTTCTCATCAAACACTATCTAGATAGGACCAATTTGAGTATTTTCACCCATTCCACTATCTAAATCCTCAAAATCCTTAGCCCCACTAACTGGGGAGATAGCCCTTCCAACTACAAGAAATTAATCCTCGAATACTCCCTACAATACTTCAACTACTGGGATTACATGACTGCCTAGTATAATACCTTCATGTACCAAAATCCCCAGCATAAACATTCCTGACTCTTTTGCTTCAAAGTAGGAACGACATTTCCATTTCCTTATTGGTTCAGCATATGGTGGAACTACTACAGTGCCATCCCTGAAATCTTACTCACTAGTATCCAAAAAGGCTTTAACCTATTCAATGAAAAAGCCATTGTCCCTCCTCGAAACAAGAAGTTTCCAATACTTCTTGAATTCTTTTTCCAGTTCGCCCTCTCTTTGATTCTTACTTAGAATATACTTTTGTCTAAAATCTCCCTCTGCCTCCTTTCTTAGGAAGAAAGTTTAAAGTCAAGTGGTGGGCCGAGTTTAATGCAGAAAGGGCCACTAAAACAAAGGTTATTGAATGGCTTGCGAGATACTCCTTACAAGCTCCTCCTACCATTGATCCTCTGACTGCAAAATTTTTGCAGCACAAAGCTAAGATGGGTGCTAAACTTGTTGGGGCCAAATCCGGGGTTGGGTATAAAAGGCTCCTACTCGAATCACTCTTCAAACTTGAAGAAGAAGAGGAAGAAGAAAAAGACTATGCAAGCTCTTCCTCCGATCCACTTATCAATTTTGAAGATGATCCGTTTCCAGAACTCTAGTCATAGCCATCACCGTCGACTCTACCACAACTAGCATAGAAGGCATCATCACCACCATCACCACTATCACCAGCATCATCACCACCATCATCGGCTTCATCACCACCACGACGGCCGTCCTCGGCAAAATCCTCTTTCTTCTATCATCATATCAATCTCCCTCCGGATTATAGGAATAAACTTCCCACAGAACTAGGAATTACACAGCTAGGGAGTACTGGCATCAAATACCTAGTTACGACAACATACCAACCTTTCGAGCTGCCACAACAACGAGTCCTATAGGATTGTTAGGCTTGCATCCGTGCATGGCCAATAGAACTACCCAATCATCATTCAATTAGATAATAGCTCAACAGGATCATCACCGACTCTACAAGCTCCACCAGTTCCACAAGCTCCACTAGACCACAGCTCAACAAGATCGTCGCCAACTCCACAAGGTCCACCAGCTCCATATGCTCCTTTGCAATTTTAGGACATCTACAAGCGCTGACCTATCGAATGCATCAGAAGATGCATTAGCATGACTAGATCTCTACCACAAGGCCCACCAAGGACATTCCATCGACATCCAGTCATCTAATAGCCAACACTGAGCTGTCATAAAGCCCATGGTTTTAAGCCCATTGTTTTACTCTCCAATAGTAAAACCACTAAAGGACCATGGTTTCAGGAGTCCATAGTTTTGCAAAACAACTGGTGCCTAAGGTTTCTACCGACATAAGGTACAGATCATCAAATCAAGTTTTTCTACCGACACAAGGTACAGGTCATCAAATCAAATCCTCCCGGATTCAAGAAACTCTGAAGTCCGCAAGTCTCTATATAAAGCAAAGGAGGCCATTGAAGAGGACCAAGCTCGGAATCATTGAAAAAGAATCCCTCTCTCCTCTTCCATTCTCTCCTCTCTATTCCAAAAAATCTTGTATTCAAGTTTTTCAAGTTTGCTGGACTCAAGTTTGCTGTAATCAAGTTTTCAAGTTAGCTGTACTCAAGTCTTCAAGGTTCAAGTACGAGCTTTAATAAAGTAAACCTTTCCTCAAATCTCCTAATTAGATTTTCAATATTTATTATGCTCCCACTTTCAAAATATGTCATTAACATCTTAAGTTTATCCAACACACATTGGTATTAGACCTTTACCAACTTTAGATGTTACTTGTGGCACAATATTTTCCTAGTGGCATTAAAAAAATAATCGAACAAAACAATTGGACAAACCAAAGCTTGAAAATGATAGGTGACTAGTTAGTCAGGATAGAGGAAAAAATCATAGAAAAATCTGGACCCTGATCTTCCAGCACTACACTCGCATTTAAACCTTATGAAATACCAAAGAAACATAAAGAACAATTAGAAGACAAGGACCTACTAGGGGAAATAAACAAAAGGTTTCAAACTTTAGAATTAATCCATTCTATTTTTGATACCCCTGAATAGTCAGAGAGGAAAATCTATAGCCACCTTAGAATAAGGAAGTGATGAATCAAGTGAATCATCCCAAGATGAATCGACTAAAGAACTTGACACTGAAAACTCAGACCTACAAATCAACAAGATTAGAAGTTGGCCCAGTTTTTCAAAACCCTATGGCCCAAATTTTCAAAAGCCATATTGGCCTAGACCCTTAATGCCTGATATGGGTCTTGAAGAAAAGTCCCTCCAAAACCAATACTCTGCCACCGCCATCTATGAATGGAACATAGATGGGCTAATGGAATATAACATCCTAGGTGTTCTTCAAGAAACGACAATGGTAGCTACAGCCTATAGAACATAAGGAAGAGCCCAAGACCATGCTATAGCCCAAGATCTAGTTGCTGGTTTCATAGGCCAGCTAAAAGGTTGGTGGAATTTTTATCTCACTGATGAAGAAAACTATCAAATCATGATAATTGTCAAAAGAACCCCTAATGGCCAAGTCATCAGAGATGAGAATGAAAATGAATTACAAGATGCAGTTTCCACCCTCGTCTTTGCCATCACCAAGCACTTTGTTGGTGACCCCTTAAAACTACAGTACCTCAGAAATCCTAACAAATCTTAAATGTAAAAAGCTATAAGACTTCAAATGGTACAAGGATATCTTTTTAACTAGAGTGTTAACCAAGGATGGCTGCAACCAATCTTTCTGGAAAGAAAAATTTCTAGTTGGATTACTTGCAGTCTTCTCCAAGAAAATTAGAACCAAGCTGAGAAACCAAAATAATGCCAGGATCCCATATGCAAACCTAACCTATAGAAACCTTATAAATTCCATAAATGAAGGACCCAATCCATGTAATCAACTAAAACATAAGCAACAATTTAAAAAAGAACAAATAACTAGCAAAAGGGAATTAGGTGGCTTTTGTCAACAGTTTGGACTCCCTCCAATTAGACAAGGAGCTAAACCACCGAAAAAACCTAAATTCTGCAAGCAGTGCCAGGAAAGAACATCCAAACCAATTTGGGAACCCCAAAGAAATTATAGACCAAAACAAAAATACATAAAACCCATCTATAAGCCATCACCCTCTAAATCGAGACAAAAGCCTTTTATTAAGAAAGAAAAAACTTCAAAAGATAAGCTACCTGTTTGCTACAGATGTGGTAAGCTAGGACATTTTAGCACAGACTGTAAGATGAAATTCAAAATCAATAATATCAAACTAGATGAATTAAATCTGCTTGAATCAATAAAACAAAATCTAAAAGAACTGTTAAACTTAGATATGAGCTCTTCAGACTCTAAGCCACAAACCTCAGAAATCTCAGAAGGAGAAATCTATATCATAACAAAAGAACAAGACCTCCTATTAGACTTCATTGACAAAATTAAGGAATCTGAACTACAAGAAGGAATACTTAACCAAATTAAAAAATTCGTTAACAGAAGAAACCAAAGATAAAAAAAGTCAGACCTACAACTTAGGAAATATCCTAAAAAGAAGGCAAAAGAAAGAAGTTACCATATAAGACCTCCAAAAGGAAATCAATGACCTTAAAAGAGAGATTATTCAGATAAAGGGCCAAATAGAAAGCATTAAAGGAAGAGAACCTATTAAAGAAATTGAAGAAACCGAACTACCAAACTTCATTGGAGCTATATCCCAACTAACCATTCAAAAATGGAATGTGGAAATAACCCTTTTAATAGATGATTTTAGACTAGACATCATAGCCTTGATAGACTTAGGAGCGGATTCTAATTGTATACAAGAAGGCTCAATACCTACAAAATTTTTTGAGAAGACTAAAGAAAAATTGACCACGGCCAGTAGATCAGGCCTAAAAATCAAATACAAACTTACTAGTGCTTTAGTTTGCAATAACAAATTCTGTATAAAGACCCCCTTTATTTTGGTTATAGACCTAAATCAATTAGTAATCCGGGGAACACCATTTTTAAATATGATAAAATCCTTCTATGTAGAAGAAGCAGTTAAGCCAAAATTCTTAGGACAGGATTTAGTGTTCCAATTTATCAATCCACCCTTCTACAAAATCCTCCAACTCCTTAAGGATAATTCTATAAACCAGATTCAAAGAAAACAAAAATAGCTGGAATACTTGAAGGAAGAAATTAGTTTTAAGAAGATAGATAACCAACTCCAAACCAAAGAAATCAAAAACAAAATTCAAAATACTAAAAAAAGCCTAGTCAGGAAAAATTGCTCCAATTCGCCCAATGCCTTTTGGACTAGGGAAAAAAATACATCGTGGACTTACCTTATGAAAATGACTTTGATGAGAAAAGAATCCCCACTAAAGCAAGACCCATCCAAATGAACACCCAAGTGTTGGAACACTGTAAAAAGAAAATTTAGTCTCTGCTTGAAAAAGGACTTATTAAGCCGAGTAGATCCCCATGGTCATGTGCTGCCTTCTACGTCTAAAAAATAGCAGAAATTGAGAGAGGAGTCTCTAGGCTTGTTATCAACTACAAACCCTTAAATTCTGCCTTAAAATGGATAAGGTACCCAATACCTAATAAGAAAGACTTATTAATCAGAATAACAAATGCTAAAGTGTTCTCAAAATTTGACTTAAAATATGGATTCCAGCAAATCTAGATAAATGAAAAAGATAGGTACAAGACTGCCTTCACTATCCCATTTAGTCAATATGAATGGAAAGTTATGCCATTCGGATTGAAAAATATCCCCTTAGAGTTTCAGCGGATTATTAATGATATTTTCACCCCTTACACAAAATTCATAATAACCTATATTGGTGATATTCTACTCTTCTCAAAATCAATAGACCAACACTTCAAGCACCTAGAAACTTTTTCTTATGAAATAACAAGAAATGGCCTAGTCTTATCTGAAAGAAAATGGATCTTTTCATAACCCAAATTAAATTCCGAGGTTATGAAATAAATCAAGGAACTACTAGGCCCATACAAAAATCTTTAGAATTAGTAGCAAAATTTTCAAATCAAATTCTAGAAAAGAAACAACTCCAGAGATTCTTAAGAAGCCTCAACTATGTGGCAGATTATTACAAGTATTTGAAAGCCATTACAAAACCCTTATACGATAGACTCAAAAAGAATCCTCCATCTTGGGGCAACAGTCAAACTAGGGCCATAAAAACCATAAAAATCAAAATAAAAGAATTACCTTGCCTTAACCTATTTGACCCAAACCTTTTCAAGATTGCAGAAACAAACGCGTCTGATATAGGTTTTGGAGGAATCTTAAAATAAAAAAGGAATGATAAGGAAGAACTGGTTCAATATCATTCTGGGACATGGAATGAAATCCAAAAAAAATATTCTACTATCAAAAAAAAAATTTATCGATCATTTTGTGCATTTTAAAATTTCAAGGTGATCTTTTAAATCAAAATTTTTTTACTAAGGAACGATTGCCAATCCGCAAAGTTTATTTTAGAAAAAGATGTTAAAGATTTAGCTTCAATACAAGTTTTTGCAAGATGGCAAGCAATTCTTTCAGTCTTTGATTTTCAAATTAAGTTTAAAAGAGGAAAAGACAATTCCCTTCCTGATTTCCTCTCTCATGAATTCTTATAGGGGAATCTCTAAATGGCCCCCAAAAAATAGCCATCTTCCACTCAAAATCCTAACCCTAAACACCCAAATTTGTCAGAGCCAAAGACTTGGTATGAAATTGTCTCTCAAGAAGAGGTCCAAAAGAAGCAAGCCTCTGTCGATTCTCCTCTTCCAACTTTCACAAATAAATATGCTTTGCTCTCCCGAGGAGATACTGGACAACTTGCAAAAACTTCACAAAAAATGTAATTGGTTTCCATTAAAGGTAAAATATTGGTTGGGTTCCTTGACCTAGCACCTATCCAAACCCAGCCTTTTAAGAAGGCCACAATAGTATATTTTGATAAAAAGGCCTTCCAATCAATTATTGTTATTGAAGACGAGTTCTCGTCTGTTGACCCAAAAGCTGTAGCCCAAATTATCTTTCCCTATGTTGGCACTTCCAGCTCAAAGACCCTCACAAGGGCCAAGGCTTTTATGAAACTATACTTTTAGATATAAAGTCTGTTCTCATCAAACACTATTTGGATAGGACCAATTCGAGTATTTTCATCCATTCCACAGTCCAAATCCTCAAAGTCCTTAGCCCCATTGACTCGGGAGATAGCCCTTCCAACTATAAGAAATTAACCCTCGAATACCCTCCACAATACTTCAACTATTAGGATTACATGATTGCTTGGTACAATACCTTCCTATACCAAAATCCCCAACACAAAAATTGCTGGCTATTTTACTTCAAAGTAGGAACAGCATTTCAATTTTCTTATTGGTTCAGCACATAGTAGAACTACTACAGTGTCATCCCTGAAATCTTACCCACTAGTATCCAAGAAGGCTTTAACCTATTCAGTGAAAAAGCCATTCTCCCTCCTCAAAACCAAAAATTCCCAATACTCCTTGAAGTTTTTTCTGGTTTGCCCTCTTTTTGATTCTTACGTGAGAATATACTTTTGTCCAAAATCCCCCTCTGCCCCTTCCCTAGAAAGGAAGTTTAAAGTCAAGTGGTGGGCCGAGTTTAATGCAGAAAGGGCCACTAAAATAAAGGTTATTGAATGGCTTGCAGATACTCCATACAAGCTCCTCTTGCCATTGATCCTCTGACTGCAAAATTCATACAGCACAAATCTAAGACGAATGCTAAACTTGTTAGGGCCAAATCCAGGGTTGCGTATAAAAGGCTCCTACTCGAATCACTCTCCAAACTCAAAGAAGAAGAGAAAAACTATGCAAGCTCTTACTCCAATCTACTTATCAATTTTGAAGATGATCAATTTCCAGAACTCCAACCATGGCCATCACCGCCAACACCACAACCACCATAGAAGGCATCATCACCACCATCATTGGCATCATCACCACCACCATGGCTGCCCTCACCAAAATCCTCTTCCTCCTATCATCATATAAATCTCCCTTTGGATTGTAGGAATAAACTCTCCATAGAACCAAGAATTATACAGCCAGGGAGTATTGGCATCAAATACCTAGTTACAACAATATACCAATCTTTTGAGCAGCCACAACAATGAGTCCTACAGGATTGTTAGGCTTGCACCCCTGCATGGCCAATAGTACTACCCAATCATCATTCAATTAGACAATAGCTCAATTGGATCATCACCGACTCCACAAGCTCCACCAGTTCCATAAGCTCCACCCGACCACAGCTCAATAGGATCATCACCAACTCCACAAGCTCCACTAGCTCCACATGCTCCTCTGCAATTTTAGGACATCCACAGGCGCCAACCTATTGGATGCGTCAGAAGATGCATTAGCATGACTAGACCTCTACCACAAGGCCCACTAAGGACATATTCCATCGAGAGCCAGTCATCCAGCAGCTAGCATTGAGCTATCACAAAGGGACAAACTGTTTAATCAGAAGCCCATGATTTTAAGCCCATGGTTTTATTCCCTAGTAGTAAAACCACAAAAGGACCATGGTTTCAGGAGTCCATAGTTTTGCAAAACAATTGGCGACTAAGGTTTCTACCAATATAAGGTACAGGTCATCAAATCAAGTTTTCCTGAATTCTAGAAACTCTGAAGTTCGCAAGTCTCTATAAAAGGCAAAGAAGGTCGCTGAAGAGGACCAAGTTCGGAATCATTGAAAAAGAATCCCTCTCTCCTCTTGCATTCTCTCCCTTCTACTCCAAAAAATCTTGTATTCGAGTTTTCCAAGTTTGCTGTACTCAAGTTTGTTGTAATCAAGTTTTCAAGTTTGTTGTATTCAAGTTAGCTATACTCAAGTCTACTGGGTTCAAGTATGAGCTTCAATAAAGTAAATCTTTTCAAAAATCTCCTAATTAGATTTTCAATATTTGTTATGCTCCTACTTTCAAAATATTTCATTAACATCTGAAGTTTAACCTATGCACACTAGTATCCTGCAAGCAAACTTGAAAACTTGATTATAGCAAACTTGAGTATAGCAAACTTGAAAAACTTGAATACAAGATTTTTTGGAGTAGAGGGGAGAATGGGAGAGGAGAGGGATTCTTTTTCAATGATTTCGAGCTTGGTCTTCTTCAGTGACCTTTCTTTGCTTTTTATAGAGACTTGCGGACTTTAGAGTTTTTTGAATCCAGGGGAACTTGATTTGATGACCTATACCTTGTGTCAGTAGAAACCTTAGGCGCTAGTTGTTTTGCAAAACTATGGACTCCTGAAACCATGGTCCTTTGGTGGTTTTACTATTGGGGAGTAAAACCTTGGGCTTAAAACCATAGGCTTCTGACTAAACAGCTTGTCCCTTTGTGACTCCCTCCAGTTAGACAAGGAGGCAGATGTCCTAAAATTGCAGAGAGGCATGTGGAGACCTCTACCACAAGGCCCACCAAGGACAAACTAGGTATTTGATGTCAGTACTCCTTGGCTGCATAATTTCTAATTCTATGGGGAGTTTATTCCTGCAATTTGGAGGGAGATTGATATGATGATAGGAGGAAGAGGATTTTGGCGAGGGCGGCCATGGTGGTGGTGATGATGCCAATGATGGTGGTGATGATGCTTTCTATGGTGGTTGTGGTGGAGTTGGCAGTGATGGCTATGGCTGGAGTTTTGGGAATGGATCATCTTTCATAGGTTTCCATAGGTTAGGTTTTTATAAGATCTCCAATAGACCAAAAAATAGGAAAAGATCTTTATAAGGTCTTCATTGGTTTGGTTTTCATATGGGATCTTGCCATTATTTTGGTTTCTTAGCTTGGTTCTAATTTTCTCTCGGGTAACTCGGCTAGAAATTTTTTCTTTCCAGAAAGGTTGGTTGCAGTCATCCCTGGTCAATACTCTAGTTAAAAAGATGTCCTTGTACCATTTGAAGTTTTGTAGCTTTTTATATTTAAGGTTTGTTAGGATTTTTGAGGTTCTGTCTCTAAATTTTGAGTGGTCACCAATAAAGTGCTTGGTGATGGCAAAGATGAGGGTGGAAACTGCATCTTGCAATTCATTTCCATTCTCATCTCTGATGACTTGGCCATCAGGGATTCTTTTGATAGCTGTCATGATTCGATAGTTTTCTTCGTCAGTGAGGTAAAAATCCCACTAATCTTTTAGCTGGCCTATGAAACTAGCAACAGGGCTTGGGCTCTTCTTTTTGTTCTATAGACTATAGCTACCATTGTCATTTCTTGAAGAATACCTAGGATGTTATATTTTGGTAGCCCATCTATGTTCCATTCATAGATGGCCATAGCAGAGTATTGGTTTTGTTGGAGGGGCTTTTCTTCAAGGCCCATATCAGGCATTGAGGGTCTAGGCCAATATGGCCTTTGAGGATTTGGTCCATAGGGTTTTGAAGAACTGGGTCAATTTTTAATCTTGTTGATTTGTAAGTCTAAGTTTTCAGTGTCAAGTTCTTCAATCGATTTATCTTGGGATGATTCACTTGATTCATCATTTGTTCTAGGATAGCTATAGATTTTCTTCTCTCTGACTGTTCAGGGTATCAAGAACAGAATGGATTAATTAAATAGTTTGAAACTTTTTGTTTATTTCCCTTAGTAGGTCCTTGTCTTCTAATTGTTCTTTATGTTTCTTTGGTATTTCATAAGGTTTAAATGTGGGTGTAGTGCTGGAAGATCTGGCTCCAGGTTTTTCTATGGTTTTTTCCTCTATTTTGACTAACTGGTCACCTATCATTTTCAAGCTTTGGTTTGTCTACTTATTTTGTTCAACTATGTTTTTAATGTCTCTTCCATTTATAGTATCTTGAGGGTCGCTCTTGAGTTTTAAGGGGGAAGCCGTAACTTGGATCTCATGGATAGGGATTTTAATTTCCTGGAAAGGAGGGTGAATCCTTTCCACAACTCTTCCTTTTCCATCTTGCCAGGAAATAAGGATCTTCCCTTTTAACATATCAATTTGTTTTGGCCTTGTATTTCAAGCCATTCAAAGAAGCCAATATGGTCTTTGATTGAATTCATGAATGCATACCATTTAGATCTGAATTCATTCCTTTGGTTTTTATTATATTATTGAAAAAATCTCTCTCTTGGTTCTGTTTTGTGCTAAATAGAAGTCTTTCCTATGGAGGTCTTTATCTAAGACAAACTCAGTGATTATTACATTGATTTCTGGGTCCATTTGAGAATAGGTTGGACTTAAATTCGGGGACTCTACCTGTTGATTATAAGATGTTTAGAGATATTTGGTCTTGAGTCTACTTGGGTAAGGTTGACTTCTACGGAGCAACTGCCCCTAGGTGGGGCAAAGGTTGATGTTGAGGAGGTTGCTGAGGCCATGAACCTAGAACTGAAGTTTCTTTCTAACCTCGTTCTATTGAACTTGATTGAGACATTGCCTTCTGGCGTGGTGGTAATTGTTTCCAAGTGGCTTGTTTCTTGCTTTATTGTTGGGACAGATCTCTTTAATAGCCGGTCTTCAGGAAGGCTAACTTGGTCCCAGATAAGGGTTTTGGGTATGAAAACGTTTCCTTTAGATGGATCGGTTTGAAAGTAGTCTGTGTGCTCAAGAGTTTTCTTGGTAAGGGCACCTATATGGTTAAGGGTATTGACTGCTTTGAAATATATTCTAATCAACACCGTGACTGGATGAGATCCGAATGGTATATCTAGGTTGTGCAATTTGATTTCTATCTGTAAGGCCTTCAGGATATTTTTGTTCTTGATCTTGAGGGTAAGGTTGGTGTTGCAGTTACAGTAGACTGGTCCATTAAAAAGACTTAATTCTATCATTCCTAGGAGGGAGTCATGGTACTTGATAAACCTTCCATCTTTGAGGCACATAAGTAGAGCACTATTGATGCCTTTTTTTAATTAAAGGTTTGACAGCTATTTGAATCAACCCTAGGTGGAGGAATTCATATTTATTCTAGAAGCTAGTAATTAAATCTTGGCTTAGTAAAGGGATTAATTCATGGTTCTTTGAAATCGAATAAGTCTTTTCTATCATTTTGATTCTTGAGTTTGGGATTAATGAGCTAGTTTTATAAACTGATTTTAGAGGAATTTTTGGAATTAAGATTTTTGAAGGGTCTACTATAGTTCCTTCCATGCTTGTACCTTCCCTCTGAGAAGAAGAAGAAGAAGAGTTTCTTGATAGGAAACTCATTCTTATGACAATCTTAAATAATATTTTGGATTTTTATGCCACTAGGAAAATACTATGCCACAAATAACTTACAATGCCACCATTTGAAATAGTTGAAGTGCCAACTATGCTTGTTGCCATGAGAGGCTCCTATTGGCCTAAAGCGGGACTTATGACGGCCTCTAGGCAAGACTATTTAAACCTTGAAGTTACCCAGTATTTCCTTAAAAACTCAAAATAGTATAAAAGATTAGAAATAGAATGAATAAACTATAAAGAAATATCCTAACTTTTCTCCAACTTAAAGGCTCTTATACCAGTTTGTGCAGGATATATATCTATATATATAGAGATAGACTAGGCTCCAATCGATCGAAACCCAGCCTACATCCAGTTGGATCCCGATCATTTGATCCATGCATATTTTGAAATGCACGCCTGAAAAGAAGCGCAGACTGAAAAAAAATACAGGTGCGCGTGCGTCTGAAAAAAATTCAGAAAAAAGCCTGTTGCTTGAAAAAAATCTAAAAAAATATAAAAAAATTTAGAAAAAAAAAATTTAGAAAAAAAAATTGAAAAAAAATCAAAAAAAAAAATTTAGAAAAAAAACTGCCCTGAAGGCGCCTACATTTAATGTAAGCGCCTTCAGGCTCCTTTTTTTTTTTTCTATTTTTTATATTTTTTTAATTTTAAAAAAAGCTTCAGAAGAAAAAAAAGAACAAAATAAAAAAGAGAGAGGGGGAAGGGACTCTTTCTTTTTTTTCTTTTTTTTCTTCTAGGACTTTTTTAATTAAAAAATATAAAAAATAGAAAAACAAAAAAATAAAAAAAAGAAAAGGCGTTCGAAGGCGCCTACATTTTAAATGTAGGCACCTTTAGGGCACCTTTTTTTTTCTAAATTTTTTTCTGACTTTTTTCAGGTTTTTTTTTTGATTTTTTTTTTTAGGTTTTTTTTCAAATTTTTTTTTCAAGTTTTTTTTTCTATTTTTTTCAGGCAACAACAGGCTTTTTTTTTTCTAAATTTTTTTTTAGGTGTTTGCGCACTTGTATTTTTTTTTAATCGGCATGTCTTTTTAGGCGTGCATTCCAAGATGCACACGGATCGAACGGTCAGAGATCCGACCAGATGTAGGCTGGGTTCCGATCGACTGGAGCCTAGTCTACCTCTCTCTCTCTCTCTATATATATATATATATATATATATATATATATATATATAAGGTGGGTTCGATGTCCATATGCATGATAAAATCAGATCAACTTTCAAGGTCATGTTGCAGTAAGATCAGAAGCATTCTCGGGCAGACATAGAAGTCTTTCTTATCTTTGGCATTTCCCCAGCTTTATATACTCAAGGGTTCTGCTAGCATTGATAAGACATATTACAGATCAATAGGTTGGTCGGGGACACCACCTGTGGTTTCATGGCAATCTTTTAGTTTTCACAAGTCGAGTATTTGTAAGCTCCTCTACGTTCCTTTTGGTCAGCCATTTATATGGTTGAGTAATCATGGTACATATGTTTGAACTGGCGGCCTTTCTGGTCATGACTGCTTGTTAAAGTTTTCTTTCTCACTACCATAAACCTAACATGTTATATGATTGGTCCTAGCACCAATACTAGATCATTTTATCTGCTGGATTAGGAGATTGCCATGGAGGCATTCAAGGAGCTTGCTCCATGTGCACTAGCATGAAAGGTTCCTCTTAAGAAGCTGTCTTTATGCTTTTCAGTTATACCGTATTCCATACTTCTCTGTAATTTATTTTTTCTATTATGTTAGGACAATGGGTGTTGCCTTGTTATTCAAGTTGTTTAACTAGTTTGAATGTCGTAATGGAAGGTATAACGTAAGGAAGCCGAAGTTATTGTATTGGAGAACCGTAAACCATTTATAACAAGAAACGAGTGTTCTTTTTCTTTTTCTTTTTTTTTGTTAAATTTAATTTTATACATATGATTCTTTCTTTCAGTTGAGGGATCATGGTTGGATGGGTTCTTCAAGTCAACATCAAAAATGGATCCACTTGAGGTTCTTATTCACATTTGCTTTTGAAGTTTAAGGTAGGAGATATATTTTCTGATTTTTTCCTAACAACAATCATCTGCTTTTCTTGAAAAGGACGCACAAATTATGGATTTATAGGAGAGCTTTATGAGCTTGATGGGATGAAGTCTCAACCAATATCGCATGGTTCCTCATCACCTGCCAGCTTGTTGCAGGTATTCTGCATCCTTGTTGCCGATCTTCCTACTGCAAGCCATTTCATCCTTCCAGCAGCACCACTACCAAAAAATTAGAAAAAACACATCAGCGCAAAAGAGTTACTGGTTTGCTATTTTCAACTGTTGACGATGTTTCAAACTTACGTGCAACCTGAACTACCATATCAATGGACTTATTTTAATGCTCAAAATACTACATGTATGATGGAAAAGTCAAACAATTATTAGGAGTGACCATCACGCGGTCTGATTGCAGATATATTTGTAATTTTGAAGAATCACATCATTCCGATGCATCTACAACCAATGAATCTGGAACTTGTTCGTGTACAGGATGCTGCAAGAATTATAAAAGCCACGATCCAAAGAAATCCTGATTCAATCAACTTCAATGTCGTGGCACCCTCCAAAAAAGCAAAATGAAGATGATGTGATCGCTGCTGCCGCGGATTTGACATTATTTTATGGCAGGGACTTTGCTGAGGAAATGGTGAAAGGGAAACCAACAAATTTGATATCTATGTATTCGACAAGTTTGCTTGCCATGATTTGTCGTGTATAATGCCCAAAATTCCCAAATGGTGAAAGGGACCTAACTGTGTACGTCTCCGGATTCCTTTTCTTCTCACAAAATTCCCAAAATTTCATTCTGACAAATTTAAGTGACCTCCGGTCTTCATTCTATGGTTTCTAGTTTGTTCGGAAAATACTTGATCAACCTTGGAGTCACATTTGTAGGATGTGGTATTTTTCCATCGGCCATGCCTGCTGTCCCCAAACTCATCATCTATATACTAAAGCTGTTCCGGCTTTGCGGTCACTGTCTCTTTTCGTTTTTCTATCTTTATAAACTATGTAAGTCTCCAATCTCATGGAGTCAATTTGGTTGTAAATATTTCTTTCAGCGCACCGCATAGCTTGTGCTTCTCTTCGTTTGTGCATGGATCAACATCTCATGTTAGTTGTGGACGCTTATTCCCGCATGTGCCCCTGCTCTTATGGTGGTGAGGTGAAAGGCCAAAATGAAAACATGAGGTTTCTAATATTAAGGTTGAAATTTGAATATCCAAGTCAGAAAGGAAGGCTGCGGCTCCATCCTTCAAAACAAATGGATTTTCCTTCGAAATTTTGGATTATAAAGTAGTCATGGCTTCTTAATAAATTTAAAATTGGTCGACAGTTTTTGTGCAACAAACTCTTTGGCAAAAAACTAGATATAATTAGCTCCTCTTTGGAGGGCAATGGTCATCATCTGTAATTGTTGATTTTTCTTTGCAGAGAGATCAACAAGTATTAATTGCTCCAACGTTCGATGCAATTGCATGACGGTTATATACTTTTCCAATTGTCCATGGGCGTCAAAGTTGGTGCCTAAAATATAGCATCTCAAGTTCTTAACTAGGCTTGGGTTGTCAATGATGTAAACAAATTTTGGTGGCATGGTAACAAAATTCTTCTAAATTGAGAAAGTTTGAATTAATTTTGGTATTTCCATGGTTGAATGAATCAAATTATTCTCCAAAAATAAATTACATAAAAATTAAGAAATTATTCAAATATAGTTTATTCATTATTTTTATGGCTAATCGAAAATATATGTGAATTTCAAATTAATGATGCTATATGTTGTTGGTGTTGCTATTTAGCTTTCATTTATCTATTTCTTTCTTTGATGCTTTAACGAACATACGAACATTTTAATAAGTTTACAATATTTTTTTATCTTTTTATTTGAAATGTCCTAACTTTTTCTTGTGACTTTATAGTGAAACTTATGAGTCAAAACACCTTAAGTTTGCACACCTTATATAAGCTACTCTTTCTTTGGCTTACATGGCTCTAACAGAAAATATTGTTCGACGCTGTAGTGGAACTAAATAAACTAGTACGGTCTCACCAATATCTGAATAAAGAAGCGGCACCCACGGTAAAGTACTTGACAAATAGTCATAAATATAAACAAATGACGCTTCATACCTTACATCTCAATGACCGTTAAAGATATAAAACGGACGAAGAAACTATTGTTTTGTTTAGCAACCGTGTGAACAATGCTTCTAAGATCGCCAGAATTTATCAAGCAAATGAATGAAGAGATAACAATCATGCACCACAAACGGTTCAACTCATATACATTCCATGCTAGCATGAGAATTTGAATTTATTTCCAGCCCACTAATGAAGTTATTTGAGGGGTGAATGAGGTAAATGTGTCATTGAATAATAGCATAATTGAGGAATAAAGATATTATATTTACGTGTCTACAATAATTTGAATTGTGCAACAATGATATCCTTTTTGCTTTAATACATTTTTTCCGGCTGATCGTAGATGAGGATAATAATCTTGCTACATTTTATTTAAAAGAGAATAAAATGAAACTGTAGTCTAAACTATTTGTTGCATTGTTGAATCTCCAACATCTTACACTCTACTTCTTGTGCTGCTCTGTGTTGTTATGAAGTGTGTAAACATTTCCTTTATTTCAGAATTTGTACATGTGATGACCCAGTCCAAACAAAACTGGGCCTGGTCCATTTAACTTGCTTGCAGACTTAGTTGACGCCCAAAACAGAAAATAAAAATTAAAAAAAATAAAAAAAATGCTGAAAGAAGACTACCACTTGGACTCCTGATTAAAGTTGAAAATCTAAGCCAGGAGCGAGTCTAACTCTCCCCAGATTTCCTCATTTCCCCATCAAGGTTACGCTCCAAGATGAAGAAAGGTTTGTCTTCCAACTCTCCCCAGATTTCCTCATCTTCCCCATCAAGGTTTCGCTCCAAGATGAAGAAAATCACCCATGATTTGGTTTGTCTTCGTCAGATGCAACCCACCACGATCATGGGCAATACATCATCGAAGGCAAGGTATGAAGCTTTGATCCCTTTTTATTCTTCTTTCTTGATCTTTTTCCTCTTCTTTCGACCATCATTAGCCAAAAACTAGTGTGATGTCGCTGGATTTTTCTTAGAAGTCCAAAACCCTATTTTTTTCTTATTTCCACCTATTTTCTTTTGATTTTTCTAACGGCATTCATCACCACTAAGGGTGAAAGTCGAACAAATAATATCCATCTGAATCCATTTTCATATCCAAATCTATCCAAATATGTATAGAATCTGAGTATTCGATTAATATTTATATCCATATTCATTAAAAAAATAGATGTAGATATGCATAGACAACTATCTGATTTGTATCCAAATATTCGATTCCATTTATACTCTAATTTAATTTTATATAGCACTTATAAATTTATAAGAAAAATAAATGATCATCTTAACATGCCATTAACCTAATTTATCATCTACTTAGTTATCTTTAAAACTATGGTCATAAAGTTTAATCATCCGATTTATAACCATATTAATATCTATACTTTCAGTATTCGATTCATATCCATATCCATTTAAAATAAATATGGATATGAATTTTGGCATCTGATTAATATTTGTATCCATATCTGTATTCATTAAATAAAATAAATATGGATATAAAAAATATTACTAGTACCCAATCCATACCTGATCCTTTTTCAGCTCTATTGTCGACTACCGATTAAATTACCATTAACTACACCGACCGTGGCCTCCATTCCTAGGAAAGTATGGGAGAACATGAGTCCCTTGGTCCACCAAGAAGAAAAGAGAATAAAAAAAAAAGAGAGGGAGTTTCTCTCCCTTCCCTCTTTCCTCTCTTCACCCACATACTCTCTTTATTTTCCTCTCTAAAAGGTTATTTCTCTATATTGTTTTCTCTTCGAGGGTTTTCTAAATCCTCAAACAGACTATCTTAATGATTTTGATCAACCTTAGTGAAGGATCTTGACCCATGATTGTCAAGTAATGTATCGACACCCACTCTAACCAAGATCGGATACTATTGATTTGATCATTCATGATTTTTATTGAATTATCTATATACTAATTCAATCATTATTTGATGATATTATTTTGATTAGATTGATCTGGATATCAATCGCCATCATTCGGCCCTTATTAGATACTAATAGATTTGTTCACCTTTGATTTTTATGAAAGCAATTATACCTTATTCTGATCTTAATCGAGTAAAGATAGATAATCGAACCGATTTGGACCATTGGATGTGATTATCAATCCACCATATCTTTCTTAATTATTCATGCCTTTTCTAATTATTGGACTTGATTATATGTAAGATTGTAGTTGTCTCAACAATAAGATGTCCAATAGTAGATATTATGATATAATTTATTAACAAAAGATTTTTAAAAAAAATTTAGAATTATTTTGATTTATTAGAGTACATGCGAGATAAGTAGTACTTCATATTTTCTACATCTATTGGTAGATTATATAGTATTTATATCATTAAATTTTAAATTATATTATTTATAATTTATCAATGTGAAGTATAATATTTATTTATTAAATTTATTATAGAATACTATTTGATGCATTATCAAAGATATTAATTCTATTATGGATTATGACTAATTGATTTTGATTTCGAATGATGTATATATTGTTCGATTAAAATATGAAACAGATTTTATCAAAAAAAATTTGAATTGAGATAGATTTTGACTTATAAGATATATTTATAAATGACTATATTAACATGCTCTTAACCTAATTTATCATCTACTTTGTAAAATCTTTGACACCATGGTCATAAAATTTAATCATTCAATTTATATCCATATTAATATCCATACTTTTGGTATTCGATTTATGTCCTTATCCATTTAAAACAAATATGAATTATGAATTTTTGCATCCAAATAATATCTATATCCATATATATATTCATTAAATAATACAAATATAGATATGGATATACTACCACCAATTCCATATCCAATCCTTTTTCAGCCCTTACCGTCGACCGTCGATTAGATTACCATCGACTACATCAGCCATGGCCTCTATTTCTGCGAAATAATAGGAGAACATGAGTCCTCTAGTCCATCGAGAAGAAAAGAGAAGAAAAGAAAAAAAAAGTAAGTTTCTCTCTCTTTCCTCTTTTCTCTCTTCACCCACATACTCTCTTTGGTTTTCTCTCTTTAGATTATTTTCTCTCCATGAATTTTTTAGATCTTCAAAAAGATACTTTTAATTATTTTGATTATGCTTAATAAAGGATCATGACTCATGATCATTGGACAGCATGTTAGCATCCACCCTAGCCAAGATCGAGTACTATTAGATTTGATCATCCATAATTTTTATTGAACTATCTATATATTAGTTCAATTATGATTTGATGAAATTATCTTGATTAGACTGGTCGGGATATCGATCGCCACAACTTGGCCCTTATCAAATACCACTAGATTTGATCATTTTTTATCTTGATGAAAGCAATTATACCTTATTCTGATTTTAATTGAGTAAAGTTAGATGATTGAACCGATTTGGACCAATGGATGTGATTATCAATCAATCATATTTTTCTTAATTATCCATGCCTTCTCTAATTACTGGACTCGATTATATATAAAATTGTAGTCTTGACAAAAAGTTGTCCTGCAGTAGATATTGCGATATGATTATTATTAGGGATAAACTTCACTCCCATCGAAGTTCAGTCTGATACTTAACCTAATATAACTGGCAATTATGGAAGAGCTTCGATCAAAAATTCTTTCTTTAGTGGTTGAACCCTTATCGAACTCCTTCAGTAGCCGGACCCCTTCAGCGGCCAAACTTCTTTCGAACTTCAGTCGAATTATTCTCAGACTTTTTCACCAGTCAAATTTCTACAGGAGCCGAACTTCTTTCAAATTTTTCCTTCAGTCAAGTCCCCCCAGGAGCCGAACTCCTTCCAGACTTCTCCTATAGTCGAATTTCTATAAGAGCCAAATCTTTTTCGGATCTCTTCTTCAGACGGATGCCTACAGGAGCCGAACTCCTTCCGGACTCTTTTTTCAGTCGGATTCCTCCAGGAGCCAAACTTCTTCTAGATTTCTCCTTCAGTCAAGTTTCTTCAGGAGCCAAACTCCTTCCGGACTCCTCCTTCAGTCGGATTCCTCTAAGAGCCGAACTCCTTTCAAACTTCTCGTACAGTCAGATTTCTACAGGAGCCAAACTTCTTCTAAATTTTTTCTTCAATCAAGTCCATCCAGGAGCCGAACTCCATCCGGACTTCTCCTACAGTCAGATTTTTATAGGAGCCAAACTTCTTTCGGATTTCTCTTACAGTCAAATTTCTATAAAAGCCGAACTCCTAGATTTCTTCTTCAGTCAAGTTCCTCCAGAAGTCGAACTCCTTTCGAACTCCTTCTTTAGTTGGATTCCTTCAGGAGCCAAACTCCTTCCGGACTTCTCCTTTAGTCAAGTTCCTTCAGGAGCCGAACTTCTTTCGGACTCCTCCAACCAGATTTCTTCAGGAGCCAAACTCCTTTTGGACTTCTCCTTCAATCAAGTTTCTTCATGAGTTGAACTCCTTTAAAACTTCTCCTTCAATCAGATTTCTATAGGAGCTGAACTTCTTTCAAACTCCTTCAGTCGGATTCCTCTAGGAGACAAACTCCTTTTGAATTTTTTCTTCAATCAAGTTTCTCTAGGAGCCGAACTACTTTTGGACTTCTCTTTCAGTCGGATTTCTTCAGTGGATTACTTTCAGATTTCAGCTAGCATTCCTCTCGGATGATCTTTTCTAACCGCATTCCCTTTAGGAGTTCAAACTCCTCTGAAATTGACATATGTTAAAATTTTTCACCAACCAACGTCTGCTTCCTCTGAACTTCGATTATTGAATCTCGATGAATGGACACATCACGACACCTCTCCCCCCATAGAAAACCCCATGCAGCCTCGAGCGGCCCACTACTGGATGGTTATGGCTGTCACTATCAGTCTGATGATACCTCTCCCTTTATAATAAACTTCATGTGGCTCCGAGCGGCCCACTATCGAACAGTTATGGCTGTCACTATCAATCTGACGACATCTCTCTCTATAGCAAATTTCATGTGATCTTGAGTGGTCCGCTACCGGACGGTTATGGCTGTCACTATTAGTCTGATGACACCTCTCTCTCCATAAGAAGCCCCACGCGGCTTTGAGTGGCTCACGATCGGATGGTATAGCTATCACTATCCATTTACTACAAGCTCCATCTATAAAAAGAAATCCTCCAGATACATTTTTACTAAGCTCTCTTCTCCTCTCCAAAATTTTATTGAACTCTTTTCTGAGCACTCCATTTCTGTTGGTCAGAAGAGCTGACTTGATCGTCGAAGGGTCCTACCGAAACCACCACCACTGACTCCGAATGAAACTTTATTTTGCAGGTCACCGACGGCAACCTCTTCTTCCTCAGCTCTAACTCGATCCGATGTCGATCAGATTCTGCACCAATAGAATTGGCGCTAGAGAAAGGATCCTCTATTTTTGAGGTACCCTTATTCTTAAAGGAGTGCTCAGTCGACTCTGTGGATATTCTTCTTCAAGATTCATCTCCATCCTCTTCCTCAATCTCGAGAAATGCCTCCAAAGAGAATGATTATCCGAAGATCTACCGCTTCTACCATCAAATCTAGGCCAGATCCGTCTGTTCTTGCTCCATCGTCGGTGCTTCAACCTCCATCACCAACGACCGTGGTAGATTCAGAGCAGTTTAACCTACTGATGTAGTGGGTTCAGGACCTTACCGAAATGGTGCAGACCATGCAACAGCCTTCAATGGAGGTTCCACTAGAAAATCTACTATTGGGATGTCAGAAACCGATCCCAAGAAGGAGCACTTGGGCAAGCATACCCGTCGCCCTTGAAACGGAGAAATAGAGAGTAGAGGATCCTTGCTCAGATCATGATTCTTCTCTGAAAGGAACCTTCCCCATCCATAGTCAAAAGTCTTTCAAGATCTGTGATCGAGATGATGCCCTCAATCAAAAACTATGAAAGATGGATCGACAGATTGAGAAACTCCACCACATCACCCTGGTTCACCATGACGACGTCTGCACCGATCCTTCTTTCTCTCCTCAAATTATGCAAGAGTCCATTCCATCGAACTTCAATCTTTTCTAATTTGAAAGCTACGATAGAACCTCTGATCCGGACGATCACCTAGAAGTCTTTCGGACCATGATGCTACTCTATGGCACATCAGATGCTATATTATGTCGAGCTTTCTCATCTATTTTAAAGAAAGCAGCAAAAAATTGGTACTCAACGTTGAAATTGGGTACGATCTTTTTCTTTGATCAGATGAGCCATCTGTTTGTGGCTCATTTTGTTAGCAGCCGGTATTCCCATCGAGGTTTAGATTTTTTGATGAATATCAAACAGAAGGATGGAAAATCTATCCAAATTTATGTCATCCAGTTTAGTGCTGCTGCATTGGAGGTCCGAAATCTGGATCAATTTATTGTAATAGCCGTACTCAAGGGTGGCCTTCAGAAGAATGATTTGTTATCCTTCCTGAAGAAGAAGTACCTCAAGGACTTTGTCGATCTGCTAACTCGGACTGAGGGATATGTCCGAATGAAAGAAGCCTTCAAGATGAAGGATGAAGAAGCCATAGAAGAGTGGCATAGACCCATCACTGATGGAGGGCTGAATCAAGTTCGACCGTACTCACAGACTTCCCTCAAGCGCAAGCGAGCCTAAACTCCCCCTCGAGCTCATCATCAAAGAAGCTTCGATAGAAGGACACGAAGAAGTTCTTGTGAGCTCAGAAGTGGCACTCCCAAGTCTTAAAAATATGAGAAGACATGTCATGAAAAGATAGAAGCGAGCCAGAAGAAGAATCAGTCTCAATAGCAAAGTTCAGAAATTGGACCGACTCATACTGAGACTGAGCCGGCTCAGTTGAAAACTAGATCGACTTAGTTCAGGATTGGGTCGGCTAGATCTCAGAGAAAAATTCAAATAAAAAGTAGTATTTTCGGACTGTTGACATGATACACTACTGGGCCGGCTTAGTTTGAGACTGAGTCGACCTAGTTGTAGGTTAGCCGGCTCCGTCTGAAACTGGGCCGGCTCAGCTTTCGTGGGTTATTATTTTATGTACGTGGATTATTTTGGTTTGGAGAGTTTTTTTATGAGCTTGGACTTGACCTTTTGTAAAGTATATATACTGAAAATAGGTCAAGATTGTAAGAGTGCTGAAATATACTGAATAAAAGCTCTTTTCTTTCGAAAATCTCTTCTTCTCTTCTTCTCTATTTCTTGATTTGTTTGATCGTGCTTCCACATAAATCTCTGAGAAGTACTTTCTTATTACTTAGCTAATCATCAGCGGTCATGCCGATCCGTATGGAAAGAGCGCATATTCCCAACATTTGGTATCAGAGCGGCGTTGCATGGAAGGAAGGAAGATACCTAGGATTTACTATATTCAGGATCTGTTGCATCAGATTTTATCCTAAAACTTTTAGTTTGCTTCATGGTTGTCTCTAGATTAAGGTGGAGATTGTTTACACGGCGGAACGATGATACAGAAGTTTGAAAAGAGGATCTAGGGCTAGTTAGATCTTCTTTGAAGGATAGTTTTGCTGGTGTGTGAGATCATGAAGGATGTTAGGGATTTATTCTTGACTTATTTGAAGTTATGGGATCAAGGAGATTCAAGGTGAATTTTGAGAAGTTCGACGGTAAGGAGAACTTTTACTCTATGGCAGCAAAGAGTAAATGATTTGTTGGTTCAACAGAGGATCTACAAGATCTTAACAAAAGAAAGATCAGAAAAGATTAGTGCTGAGGATTGGGAAGAGTTGGAGAAAATTACTTTTAGCATAATCCGAATGTGCTTGGTCGATTAGGTTTTGCCTGAAGTTTGCATAGAAACTATGGCAAAGGAGCTCTGGGAGAGACAGGAGAACACATACATGGGGAAGAACATGATGAACAAGCTGTGGTTGAAGAAATAGTTGTATAGTCTAAGGATGCCCAAAGGCGAAGATCTTGTTGCATATATCCCAAAGTTCTTAGTGTTCTTGGATGAAAAGTTGGATGTGAGATCGATCGAGGTCGGGCATTGCATGCTATTATGTTCCTCCTTAGGTTCGTAATGGTCTTAATAAACAACTTTGTTTAATGAAGGGATCTAAACTATAAGGAGGTTGTTGGTGTGCTCAATCAAAATGAGCAGGAAGACGATCTGCAGAAGATCCTAGTTTGCGTTGCTATGAATGAAAGACAGGAAGATTAATGGGAGAAGACAAGAGGAAATCCACGAGGACAGATCAAAGTCCTCACGACAAGCAAAAGGCCATGAAATTTAATAAATGCATTAGCCCTGGAACTAAAAAGATTGTCCCTTTTGGATCAAAAAAAAGACCAGCAAGAAAAGATGATACAGCTTCTGGAGAGTGAAAATGATCTGCTATTTGTACCCTGGTCAAGAGTACGAACTTGATGTGATTTAAGATTCAGCATGTCACATGTTAACTTCTCTCACGAAGGTTTGCCTCGAATACCGCCCATCCCCCGCAATACCCCGCCTGCCAAAGGTGATGGTGAAAAGTATCAGTCTGGCGATGAACAATCCTTTTCAGATTCTATCCATCGACAAAGATGTGAATTGGGCTTCATTCTAATTATTGGATGAGGATTGAAAGAAAATTGATTTTTTCTCGGACCAGGGTTCTGTTCAGATTTGGTCAGATAAAGATCGTTATTTTCAAGAATATTTTTTTTTTTTTTTTTTTTCTTCTTTTGATTAGATCAGATCTAAATATTTTTAAGATCAATCCTTATTATTGTGTTAAATATTAAAATAAATTTAATCAATTAATTTAAATTAATTTATCTTAAAGTGGGTAACACTACTTATCCTTGATGATGCTATAAGAAGTGAAATTCCTGAATATAGCCACGCCAAGTGTCTTGACTTTCTACAGGTATCCACTCGACCTATGATCTAGAGATCCTTCTTCTCATCATTCTCCAAAATTAGATCTGAATCTGATCTGAAGGATTTCAAGACACCTCTTTTGACAATAGCAGTTGTTCTTTGCCAGCAGTGCAGCCTTCTAGCTTTCATCAGTGGCTTTTCTTCATCTGGATTGCACCAACCAAGGACCGCAAACACCTTTGGAGTTGGAGAGGAGAAGGAGAAAAGTTGGATGGGAGGAGGAAGGGGAGGACGGCGCTTGGTGGTGGGGATTGAAATTCCTTTCCAATTATTTTTCCATACAATTGAGTTGGGTGCAGGGTCTTATTTAGTAGAACTGGTCTATTGATCCAACTACTCTTCTTCCAAAATCATAAATCTTGTTGAAAGTAAGATTTAATCTTATTGGTTGAGAATAGAGTCCGGGTCTTAGTTT